>JAQFZN010002536.1:0-11140 GCA_034687075.1 Geophilus carpophagus | reverse complement strand
TGGCAAAGATTCAGTGATCCAAAACATTGAAGCGGTAATCAGTTTCAGCGCCATTTGCAAGTGACGCAAATAGTGTTTTTGTTCCTGATTGGTCACGCTATTTTTTAAAATAGCGTGTTAAATTAGAGTTAAGAGGCAAAAGTTAGAATTATGAGCTTTTAACTTATAATTCTAACATTTAATGGGCTGCCACAAACTCTCTATTAAGTGCTTAAAATTGCATTTAAGAGCATTCAGTAATAAGTATATTTTTTGACTTATTTAACTTTAGTCATTTAAGCAAACTTTCCAGTTTTTCTTTAATAAATTGAATGCACCAAATGATTAATAAAAAAATCATAAAAAAGTCTTACAAGTGCTCTGCTTAAGATATCTTTGCTGCTCGAAGGTCCAAGCAAGATCCATTTCAGATGGATCATCAGAAAAAATTTCTAGGACACCTTTTTTTAAAAGGATGTACTTCATGTTGTGACGGGACTGGCTGTGTGATGTCATTTAAGGAAATTAAGGTAGCCGAATAATTAAAATAAAGAAAACCATTTATTACTTTTTAAATGGCTTTTAACCCAATACAAAATAATGAAAAATACCCAAAAATACAAAATGTCGCACAACTAATACAAAATATATACAAATAAAAAAGGAGAGACTCAGCTCTCTCTCTCTTGGAGAGAATAGACTCGCCTTGCACAAAACACTAGAATAATACTTGGAAGCTTGAGTAAAATTGTACATTTAAAAGGGAATATGATAAATAATGTAGACATTAAATGGTTATCAAAATTATATTGATTAAAGATTACTTATTATCAGCAGCATATGAATTATAATATAATATAGAAATTGGAACAGCTCAAACATAGACAAGTTACGCATTATTACCATCTTAAAGTTAACGTTATACAATACGACTAGTTACTATAGTAAAATTGAAACTAATATAAAATTGTCATTAACATAAGCATAATAAAAGAATAAAATGGGCTAAGATAACGAAATAAAACATAACTAAAGAACTTAAAATACAACTAAAAAAAGGACTGTGTGCTGGTCTAGGGGAATTCGCTTCTTGCGGGCTCATCTGTAATGTCACAAAATAAATAGTCATTAATACACGATCTTAACTCTAAAAACACTTATTTCACGGAAGTGAAACAAACATAATGAAGGTAAAAGATGACAGAGTAGTCGAGTTTAAGCTTACAGTACAGGAAAAGAACCTCATTGCCTAAACGGGGTCACTTGGGTAAGGGCCGCAAATATGTCTAAGAGAAGACATATCGGTAAGTGGGAGTCAACCTATGCATAACAGCAATGCCTATAATACGGCGATTCCCAATCACAAGGTAATGGCTCATCAGCCCAGCATTTAACAGCGTCTTGGTACATCAACCTAGCATTTAACAGCATCTGCATTTAACAGCGATGCCTATAATACGGCGATTTTTACCTAGTCACAAGGCAATACAGCATTTAAGCATTATTAAATCAAATCAATATCATTCCGGCCGAATTATTTGATTACATTGGTATTTATTAACATTACGGGAATGACTTACTTGTCCCTAGGGGACAAGGAAATTCTGATCTCTAATTGGCTATTCAAATTCAGCCAAACTATTATAAAGAAAGAGGTAAATAAGCTATCTAATTATTATTCATTACATTACAATTTAATTTAAGCTATTTTAATGCCATCTATTGACGAGATTGAGAGACATAAATAGGCCAATCTCGTCACAATGTCTTACTTCCAACTTTCATAGTTAGAAAAATTTAATTTTTCTAATGATGTGTCTGCTTTCACCATTGTCTTAAAAGGACAGATTACACAAAAAACTTCCAATGTTTAAAAAAATTAAGGGTTTGTGACTCCCTAATGAGGTCATCTAAACATTATCCTGAGGGAGGTTAGCCAGGTTAAAGCAATCAGTTTGCCCTGACAACTCTATGCTGAACTCAGGAGTAGTAGAATTGAGCCTAGTGTTCTCAAGTCACTACAAGTTATCAGATTCCGTTTGTGCAATGGAATCTGATACTAGTAAAGGACCCTCAACCCAAAACCTTAATTCTAACAGTTTCACAATTTAAAAAAATTAAGTACTAAATCTTCTTATTCTTTCTTTAATCCGAGGTATAAGTTCTCCAAGGTTGCAGTAAAATTAGTTGATTAATCTTTGACTGGAACATGTTCATATATCTTCAATATATAGCATAACAGTTGTCCTGGTCATCATCCACAAATTTGTCACACTGTCGAACAATTTTTAGGATGAAACTCATCCAAAAAAATAGTTCTATAAGTTATAAAAAAATTATAAGTTATCAATCAACTATGCAAATACATAACAACACATGATATTGTCATTGGCTACTTGAACCGCTTATACAGCATAATCAACTTTAAGCCTAGCTTTGGCAGAAAACGTTCTAGGCCAATGTATCCCAGCCTTAGTCTAAGTATTGTACCTTGACAACCATCCTAACCTTAGTAGCAACCATCCTCTGCTACCATTTGTGACAAACATTTGGATAAACTTTTGAAACAAGCCTAAGAATTGAACAAGAACATATTTAATCTGATATGTTACATTTTCATATTAAAATAACTAGGAGAGAAAAAAGAAAGAACAACAAGAAAACATAGTAACTGGTTTCATGGTAATGAATACTATGTACGTAATATATCATTGTTCAAACACTTAACAAATAATTGATCAAATCAATTAATTTAAATTAAATATAATCTCCAGTAAAATGCCTGGAAAAAAGGAATTATATTGGAAAAATATTTCCAACACATGAGCTTGAAGCTTCATACAGGAGTCACAATTACATGCTATTTAAATAAATACCTCAGTAATTACCCACATATATAATAAATAATATTGTGTTGTTCAAGATTAATTTCTGCTATTTCTAGTCCATCATTTGGTATTTAACTTATACTAGAAGTAGATTTTAGTGTAAATAATATTAAATTTTTATCTATCTCACAATTTGAAGTTTTAGTGTATTGAAGTAAATTGTTTAATGTGTTTTTAAAGTTTTGCTCATAGTAATAAGCTGTAGAAGCACCATTTGAATCACGTCCTTGCCATATTATGGAAAAAAAATTGTTCAATGACTCCTGATTTAATTGCAGGGTAAATAAGCATTTAAATTTAAAATTTAATTTCAAATCTTCTGACAACAATAGAATGGCATTAAATGATGTTTATTCAGTTTTCAAAACAATTACATTTAGCAGTGCTGTTCAATATTTTTATATTCTTAAACCATTTCCGGCAAAATGTTGTAAAATAGTATATGCCTTTTTTATAAACAAAGTAAAATCATGTCATTATTACTGAATTTCCATTTTACTTTTAGTTTTATTTACCTAAATTGTCATACAGTGCTTTACATATTGGTTTGCTTCCTTTAAAAGTTTAACTATTGCATGTATCAAAAAGTTTATCCAGAACTAGTATAAATTCACTTGTATCACTTCAAGAGGAATCCAGATTTTCTGTATAAGGATAAAAAAGTAAAATAAAGGTTTTTATATTTAAGCAATTTTTCTTAACTAGACATGTATGTATTTATGTCAGTATAAACAGAAGGACTAAATATGTGTGTGAATATTTAACTTTCATTCTAAAAAATGGAGGTAGATCAATGTGATTAAATGTTATTTTTGTTGGTGAAGGAATTTTTCATATCACACAATTACTAGATAACTGATTTAACGTACTGAGAATAAAAAAGTGTTACACATCAATGCCATGTCTACACTTACACTGCTCACTCATAAAGAAAAGGAAAAACTTTAGACAATACACAAAGATCAAATTATATATGATGTTGAGCACTGCAGGTCTAATGCTACAGCTACAAAAAATCATTTAAAACAACAAATAATAATATACTCTAACAATTTTTAGTGCTGCTTGCAATGATAACAGAATTCCTTGGTCAGCTTAGAAAAATTGTTTGACATCAGTCCATTTAGCAACTTTGCTATTTTCAAAATGAATCTTGTGTTCAGGCAAACAATTATGCACATTTTTTATAAGATGGCAATAATTGTGCATGCAATATATATTTCATTTTCATATTCAAAATATGATTCTGAACAAGATCTTCTGCCGACAGTTTAGTCTATTGGATGATTTGCCTACTACCCCATTTTTTCTTCAAACTTTCAGGGCATTTTAGGATTGACCCAGTGTTTTTTGCTGGTGTATATACCTTTGATCCTATGTACTTTGATAAAGTGCTAGTTATAGGTTTTGCCGTTGTGATTGGGTTAGCCCTCACCCGACCTAACTTGGAGGTTTAGGCCGGGTGGAGGCTGCGCCGATGCACAGCAAAGGAGGGAATCTGACACATAGTGAAATGGTTTTTTGCCTTTATTTCGGTGTCTAGGGGATTTGACTCTCAATGTGTTGGAGATGCTGCCCAGCATCCCATCAGCCTCCTCATGACCGTTGCTAGGGGCAACGACCATGGTAGCCTGAAAACAGAGAATCTCTGGGTTGGTACATTCAACCCATGTTGGACACTGTGGCTGCTGCAGTGCAGCTGGTTCTTTCTTCAGGGTTATCTGTGGAGTGCTGGTCGCATTTGCTATAAACCTGTTGTTGATTGCTTGGTGTTGTGGGTGTACTCTGTTGCCTTGGCAATTTGTACAGGGCCATGTGATTCCCTTGGCTATGATCTCTTTTAACTCATAGCAGATTGGACACTAAACAAAAATTTAAAAATAAGAATATTTGTGGAAATGTTTGACAAATTCTTAAAAAGTAGGGGTGAAGTTTATGACCACGACTCACTTAACCACAGTGTTTGGGTGTCATAAAAAGGCGAAGGGTTGGAGTCTAGTAAATACTAAACACAAGACATAGATAAGTTTGGTTAATCTTTATTAACCACAACTTTAAGTCATGGCCCATGTTAATCAAAAGCATGCTGCTAACAAGTCAGTATTGCTTTTAGTCCCAAGCAGGGAAATTGGATTTTTGTAGTTGTAAGGTTTTAGTGATAACCGCGCAATAAGGATATGATGTCATATCCTCCCCCTATGTATATAAAGGCTTAAATAAAGATTAGGGGCACTTCCTGTTTTTTGCTTCCCAAAAACCCAACAGTAGTTCAATGGAGCTGAAGCGTGACCCGTTCAGGTTGAGGTCCAACGCAAGATTTGCTGGTTGCTAAGTTATTGTATTTAACATACAATAACTGCCTATCAGAGGGAGACCTCTCATTGGTTGCAGCCCTATAGCCTTGAACATTTTTGAAATGTTTTCTATAATCAAAAGCAAGAAAGGTATTATTAAAGCTATGTTTGTAATTCGTTTTGATGTGTTGACCAAAGTTTGTGTAAAATTACTTCAACATTGGTGATGTTCATCTTTTCTAAAAAAGATTTTCTGATCAAAGTTAATTCGATTTTGCATTCTAAATACTATTTAGAATGCTATGAAAGAAAGATTTCTTTTTCTCTCTTGAGAAAAACAATCTTTCTTTCATCATTTCCAGGGACTTCTAACAGGTACCTCAGTTTGCTCTCCACTCTCTAAAACCCCATTGAAAGTATATTGGATAGTGTCTGGTATGGAGATAAAATCTTAAGGTGAAAGCAACTGTTATTTTTAATGCGAGGTCTTGTATAGCACATGTGAATAAATACAAGCACAGAGAACATTAATCACCATACGTCCCTCTAACCATCGTTCTGGCCCAGAAAGATTTCTGTCAACTCAAGTGGTTCTTGTCAATTTCTTGGTTTCTTGCTAGAGAATTGGCAAATTCCAGATTTTTTTGCAATAAAATATCGGGTCCAGTACAATTCGCTGCACACAATTCATCGACACGATTCGCCACACACAATTCGCCGCACACGATCCGCACAATTTTTTTTTGTGCGCATGTTTTGCTGCAAACAAAAAATGAAAATAACCTAAAAAAAATTCAAAATAACCCAACAAAAAATTAAAATAACCAAAAAAAAATTCAAAATAATCCAACAAAAAATCCAAATAACCAAGAAAAATCCAAATAACCAAAAAAAAATCAAAATAACCAAACAAGAAATCCAAATAAATTTTTGATCATTGAATTTTTTGATTATTAAATTTTTAAAAATAAAAAATGTTTATGAAATGTTTAGTTATTTTGAATTTTTTTTGGTTATTTAGATTTTTTGTTTGGTTATTTTGAATTTTTTTTTGATTATTTTGAATTTTTTTTTGGTTATTTTCATTTCTGGTTTGGTTATTTTGAGGTTTTTTTTGGTTATTTTTATTTTTTGTTCGTGGCGAAACGTGCGTGCAAAAAAAAATTTGTGGCGAATTGTACGTGTGAACCTAACCAATTAGATATAAACATTTAGAGTATAAACAGAGAAAGGAAAATAATACAAAACATAAGAACAAAAACACAGATCCTACTTGGACCAAACACAAGGGAGAAGTGAGTAAGAAAACTCTTTTCTCTAAATGAAAATACAAGTGCTGCCACCTTTTGACAACACTTGGAAACAAACAGTACAGTAGCTGCCAGGGATTAGCAGAAAACCATGTGCAAATATATAATCACATTCTCCCTCATCTGCACACAACAAAAAAATAAATAAATTTAAATGAAAACCATCTCATTAAACAAATCCAATCGCGACTTTAACAGAGGTTTTGTCAACATGTCCACAACATTGGATTTCGTTCCTACATATTGCAGAGTAAGTTGTTCTGTACTCAGCAACTCTCCAATAGAATGGTATCTAACATCAATGTGTTTTGTCCAATTATTAATCACATTAGAATTACGAAAACAAATGGCCGACTGATTATCACACAAGATCAAAGGTTTAACTTTAGAAAAAGGAAAACCCCGAAACTCCTGCATAACATTTGCAAGCCAAATTATTTCAACGCAACCAGAATCAAGTGCAACATATTCAGCCTCCATAGCACTCTTAGAAATACACTTCTGTACACAACTTCTCCAACCAAGGAAAACTCCTCCCAAAGACCATATACAGTATATCCACTAAAAGATCTTCTTGCATCCACTGCAGTAGCCAAGGATGCATCCATATACATAACTAAATCAGAGGAACTTGAAGTGGATAGATTAATTGTAGAATTTCTAGTACAACCAACATACTTTAAAATACGTAATAAAGATTTAAAGTGATCCACACTCGGACTAGAAAAAATCGTGCAAGATATATCACTGAAAATAAAATATCTGGCCTTGTTCTATTGACCAAAAATAATAAAAAGCCCAACAATTTCCTAAAAGGAAATTTCTCAGAGGATGAACTTTTAGCATTCTCATATGATATACCAACATCCATAGGTGTACTTACAGGAACCGTAACATCAACTTTAAAACGTTCTAATAATTTGTCAATATACTTTCTTTAATGCAATCGACAATCACCACTTTGGTAATCAAATTAGACTGCCAAAAATTCCCTAATGGGACCCAAATCAGTAAGGTCATAATACTTTATAATTTGATCCCAGATATTTTTTATGACTTTCTTGTCACGAGCAAAAACAGCCATATCGTTAACGTATGATAAAAATTAACAAACTAAGCAGCACTAATGTAGCACTAACAAATACTAAAGTTTGCGTGCTATTGGTCAACATGGCCGAGGCAGTGTGAAGTTGGCGCAACATCTTAAAAAATAGAATAAATCTATAAATACAAGAGCACAAACGCTGAAAATTGATTAATCAACAGCACTAAAGTAGCACTAACTAATACAAAAGTTTTGGCCAGATCAGACAAATTGGTTGGGCCAACTTCACACACGTGCAGAAACCAATCGTTTCATCACAGCAACAGGTAGGGGAAATGTTATTTTATTGCAAGACAGTAACTTACCTAATATTAATTTAAGAGATACTTTATTTGTTCCCAATTTAGATACTAATCTTTTTTCTGTACTTAAGATAATAGAGAATGGATACAATGTGTATTTAACTAAACATGAAGTTATAGTGTATGATAAAGATGATAATGTTCTTTTAAGGAGAATAAATAATAATGAGAATTTTATTGTGAAAGCCAATGTTGTTTGTGAAAAAGCTTTTGCGACACTGGAAAATAACAGTACATGGCACCATAGAATGGGCCATATTAACATGACTTATTTAAACACTGTGAGAAAACAATTATTAGTCAATGGTCTAAAATTTAATAATGAAAAGTTGAAATTATGCGAATCGTGCGTGCTAGGAAAAATAACAAGCAAACCACATAATAGAGTGACAATACCTCAGAGTCAAAATATCTTAGAGTTGATTTATGTAGATTTAATGGGTCCCATCGTGTCTGATTCTTTAGGAGCAAACAAATACATTATGACCATTGTTGATAATTTTAGTCGAAAATATTTTTGAGATTTTTGAAAAATAAAAGTGACACAGCTGAAGTTGGAACACCACTTTGCACAATTTATTATTAGATATTAAATTTGTGCAGTCACCTGATGACCCCTGCCTCTGTTTTTTTGGAAGAGAGGGTGAATTTTTGTTGTTAGGAATTTATGTGGATGATGGAACCAGTTTTCCAAAATCAAAACAAAGATTGACTGGGTTGAATTAGGGGTTTTGTGACATCTACCAGGAATGAATGTACACCATGCCTAGATGCGCAGACAATCACATAGCAAAAGCTACTTACTCTAGGATTTTCTACTCTTATGCAAATAATGACACTGATTGAATATTAAACGAATACTCTATATTTAATAAACAATAAAATGTACAAGATCAATGGATATGAATTTACGTAAAGAAAGAATGTACAGTTATCGGTTTGACTAACTGGTCAAACCGGTATAACACAGAAATAGATAAAAGAATAAAAACTCAAACCAAATCCAAAATAAACACTAGACGCATTTGTCTTGAGGAATTTCCTCATAAGACAAATCACACTAATAAACGCAAAGTGCGTGGCTCTCTAATCGGCAAACCCAAAACAATAAGTTGTATTTACGTCCGATCCTGAGTAGCCACTGCCAGTTCTCAGTTGTGTTACCATTGAGGAAAACTCGGTTTGCCTGTCACGTGACTCTCCTCACAGCTCATTGGTCTGATGGCGTGAATAACAATTGGTGGGAACACAGACACTATCTGGTGTTTCTTAGTGGTGTCGCCAAAATAACATTTTGGTAACACCACAACCAACACAATGGAATAATCGAAGTTGATCAAAAGGATTATATCTTTAAAGTATTAGATAGGTACGGAATGCGAGTGCAATTCAGTCAAGACCCCCATTGACATTAATTCCAAATTTGAAATTAACAGTGAGAGCCCCGAAATTGATCTGACACTCTATCAAGAGTGTATAGGGCGAATCATGTATATTGCAACCCATATCCATTGTGATATTGCACATGCAGTAAGTATGTTATCACAATTTAGCAAAGAACCAAGGGAATGCCACATGAAAGGGTTAAAGAGATTTTTAAGGTATCTCAGAGGGACAACAAATTATAAATTGGTGTATAAGAGAGGATAAAAAAACAGATTCTTGAAAATTTATCCTAATCCTTAATTAGTTAAAAAAAGTAAAACGAGCAACACTAAAAATTATGTCATGTAATAAAAGTTTTTATTCCATCTCCAGCAAGACGCACGAAATTGTTGCTATAAACATTTGTTATTCCGACAACATACTTCAAGATTGCCATACCAAGAAAAATATTTGTAGTAAAACATGAAAATTTATGAAAATCAATGCGAAATCTTGCATTGGACAGTTACACATAAGTTAATATTAATGATAAGAACTTTTCAGTTAAAATCAAATTACATTTGTAATATTAGATTATCTAGTAAGAAACTTTTTGAAGTATCAATGGACTACTGTTATAAGAAGAATGCTCTATCGCCTGCATGCTTGTAGTAAAATAATTTTCAAGCTTAATTCAGTTTTGAAATTAAAATATTAGAAATATTAAAATAAAAACTTTATAAATTAACTATTCTTTGTTCAGACGACTTTGAGTAAACATGATTGCTTGGAATTGTGTTAACTATACCATAAGACAGAAGAAAACTTGTCCAAAATAAGAGTAATGGATCGTTATAAAATTGAGAATACTAAAATCAAAGAAATACATTTGAATGACAACAAATGCAGTGCTTCGAATGGATCAGATTGGGTCAGGTTCAGATTGCAACCTGACACTTGAGAGATATTGTGAATATCTCAATGTATTTATAATGTTTATTGTTTAAAGGATGTTTTTTTTAAATAGAGTTATTGTACACGACGTTATATTATTGTTGCACGAGATTGGAACATAATGCAAGTATATTGTACATGTTCCAATGCAAATTGTTGTAATGAGTAAGTTTTTAAAAATTACTCATTCTTCTTTTCACATCCTATGTGTAAACTACTACCTTGTATTCTATACTGGTATTAAACCTATTGCTATTCTTATTTAACCTATCAACATCCTTCTTTCAAAACTCTGTCAAATGGTAGCAGAGGATGGTTGATAAGGCTTAAATGATAGTAATAAAGAAGAAGAGTGGAGAGTAAAAACAAAGTACGAAGCAAAAAAACGAAGCATAAGACGACGAAATATAAAATGAAGCAAAAAAGACGAGATACATAAAAAAGAAGCATAACACAAAGACGAAAAACTGGCGGAACCGGAAAAAGAAAAACTAGTAACAAAGGAGAAGACAGAGAAACCTAGCACTTCGAAGAAGGACAAAGTAAGAAAAATAAATCAAGTGCAAATTTCAACAAACTATGAAGAAATGACGGAATATGACGAACGACGCACATCAGCAATACCAATATTAAAGGATAATAATTATCCAATTTGGCGAACATTAATGAAAGCTTATTTGGAAAGACGAAATACATTTAAGCTCGCCATAGAAAAGGATCCACCTGAGGAACCAATGGATCCAGCGGCTGCAGACTATACTGCTAAACTAAAGACGTACACCGACTGGGAAAATGCAAACAGACGAGCTAAATGGCATATCATGGAATTTCTGCCAGCATCCAAACAAGCAGTATACGACGAGGAAGAATCTGCTAAAAAAATTTGGGAAAACATAAAAACCCAAATGGATAAATCAACTGAGAAGGAGAAAATCTTGGCATT
>JAQFZN010002535.1:0-11142 GCA_034687075.1 Geophilus carpophagus | reverse complement strand
TGTCATACAATAATGGCGGAATATTAATAAAAAATTATTTTTTTAATGTATGATAAAATGTAAAATTTTTAATAAAATGATATATGATTTTTTGTAAAATTAATTCTGGCTTCATTTAAATGAGTTTACTTTTATTAACTTCAAGGTTTAAGGTCTTTTTGATCTTCTCCCTAAGATCATCATCAGAGCAGTGCTCCACATAACAGAGGAACATATTTTGGTCGATTTTTCTTTATGTTTTAGCAAATTAAATTGTTTGCCTCAGGGCGCCATCTAGTCTTGGAACGTTAAGTGACTGGCAGTGTATGCTTCTTACTGATTTTTATGCTGTTTAATGTTTTGTATCATTGTTGTAATTTGGTTAATTCCTTAATCGTTGTGTTGGACGAATGGCTGAAATAATAAATTATGCGTATTGACCAAAACGGATGAAACAAATGAACAGGCACAAAAATGAAATTGAGTGGTATAAAGAAAGAATTTATCAATTGGAACTAAAACAAAGTATGCAATAATAAACGCTCAGGCTAATGTTGGTCATCTTAATATTTAAGTGCCCTCCAGTGAGGTAACGAGAGTAGTCTGGGCCCTGGTGCAGGATATAAAGTTGGTCCCTGGGAAAATGTATTGTGTTTACAGCTAAAGCAATAGTACCTGTACTGATGAATCTAAAAGGCCCCTTTCCAATTAGGGCCCTGGTTCAATGGCACCACTAGGCTCTCTTAAAAAGTGCCTCTAACACGCCCCCTTCTTAATTTAAAAATGTTGCTTAATGTTTTGATAATTAATGAACATTCAGGGTTAACTACACTTTCAAAAAAATGTAGCAATACTACTATTGCTGTTTTAGCAACCAATAAACAATGTACCAGTAAAAACATATCACAATGATGTATTTTAGTGGAAATTTAATGAGATTTTAGCTAAAAACCTATAACGACTTACTTGACTAACATGAAAACATTGTGCAAAAATAACTAATAACTTAATATTTAACTAGTTAAAACTTGAGATCGTCTATCTGAAGCAATCACAATGATACAGGAAATGACTGCAGATAAGCTTGAAATAAAACAAAGTCAAGGTAATTTGGGGGATATGAATGAAACGGGAATGATCTTACTTTTAATTTTTATGCAGATATTAAGACAGTTAAAGATGTAATTGAGATAAATTTGAAGATACAACAAATTATTAAACAAACCAAGCCGTATGAAGAAAAACATGGTAATTACAGTTAAGCATGGAGTCAGGAAGTCGACTTGCACAGATAATAAACTAAATTATATGATGATGTTAATTTATAGATTATAAACTAAAATCTAATTAGGTATTGCATGTCACAGGGGCAAAAGTTAGTTCAAGTGGGGAAGTGCAAGAAGATGTGCAAATTTCAAAAATCGAAAGGAGTCAAGGTAAAATGATAATAAAAGTAGAAACGTAAAGTTGCTTTAATTATAATTAAAGCAACTTTACGTTTCTACTTTTATATATGATATTATTTTTTACTTTTGTCGTTTTAGATAAAGCTGATTTTCATAAACTTACAAAACTACATAAACAAGTTGATAATATGAAAATTCTGTTGGGTAAATTTTATACATTTTATCATATTTAATAGAATTGTATTTTATTTGTTTATTTATTCATTTTTACTAAATTAGTTGATTTTTGATCAGATAAAAGTGTTAATGAGTTAAATCTGGTTAATCAGAAATTGCGAAAAACTGCAACAAGGAATTTTCAAATTAAACAATTTCCTCGTAAGAATAATATAAAGAAAATAATTATTTTATAATAATACATTTAATGTTTTCTTTTCAAATTAGGTAACGCCACACACGATGTAATTGATATTAACAAATAGTTTAAATAAACAACAAATTAGAAGAAATATATGGTAAAATAACATTGAAAGCATATATTAAGGACATCCTAGGAACTTTTGAACATGACCTAGATGTTTTAAAGATGGCCTACCCATGCAGCTTCTGACATGCCCTACTGTTTAACAAAAAGTGAAGAAAAGTATTGATGAAGTTTGAAAACCTTAAAGGTCAAAGATGAGATTTTTTTATTGTGGTTCACTGTTGGACTAAAGCATCTATAAACTTATAGGAAGCTGCCGCATTTTGCATGTGATTCATAAATTTAGAATTTTATTGCTTCACTTTTAAATCGCATACAAATCTTTATTAAAGCCAGAATGAAAAGAGAAATGGTGGGAATATTACTTTCAATATTATTTCAGCTCTCAGTCACTGCAGCGCTATAGTGTGTGTTAGTTTTTGTTTAAAATTTAAATTTTAAAAAAAGATCAGTGTTAACATTATTAAAGTTAACATAATTCATCCTTTTCCTTCTCAAGAAATAATTATTTGAAAAGAAAAATTGAAAAAAATTCAAAATATGAAACTTACTCTGAGGGCCAGCCTAAATTACGACCAATTACATCATAAAAATATTGATTATACGGCTGGAAAAACTGCCTCAGTTTGTGCACCACATGAGCTGGAACTTGTGGGTGTTTCCTACCCTTGGTATCTCCCAAACACTTGTCAGTAGTTTCATTGCGTAAACAAAAAAAGCCCTTAGTTTTATTAAAATAAAAATTATCTCTCGTGATGCGATGCTCTAAACCTAAAAAATTCTCAATCTTGTGCAACTCCGGACACGGATCGTCCACCAACTGATCTCCATCAACAATATGAATCTGCTCTCTTCCAAACACATCAAACCACATTTTCAAATACTTAACGTACATGCTAATCTGTATTGGTCTATACTGAGTATTCACCTGACCATCAGGTCTAAGAGCAAATGCCTCAAACAGCTCGTTCGCTTTGCCCATGGTGAGTTTGTTGCTATGGACTTGCGCATAGTCCGATATCGTCCGGATCGAGCACAATCAGTAACAATTAAACGCTCGAATTCATCGCCTCAATCCTTTCCAAAATAAGAGAGACTTTTCTCCACTGTTATCTGGTCAGCGAACGAATAGGGCATACTTTTTCTGTGCCACTCGAGACCCAATCGATATCGCTGATCATCGTCGAAGAAATGCAACTCGACCGCGGCTTTTTCGATACGGGGATGAAGATTGAGGAAATCCAAAAGCGCCCCGGTGCCACATTTTCGAACTCCGATAATGATACACTGTGGCAGTTGACGTCTTGTTTTTGAGAAATGCATTTTTACACGCCGATTACGCCTAACTGCCATAGTAGGGTCGTCGTCACTAATAACACTGCTCGGTGATGTGAGGGGTGTAAAGTATAGCGCCATTTGTGGGTGGCTCTCTGCCATCTTAATTGAACATAGTTCTGCACTCGAGGTGGAGAAGCATGGTTGCGAATAAAACACAAAATCAACAAGCGGCATCGAAGTTGGGAACAGCAGTTCACTAAGGGCATTTAGTGTGTCTGTTCTTGTTGTACTTGTTGCTTCTTTGCACACACATCCACTTCAGTCCATGTGACTGCGTCAGGTTCGAGTGGATGCCATTTGTGGTTGATTTCCGTGTGAACGAGGAGATTGTTGTTGGAGGGTGGGTGCTCATAGTTCTTGTTTGTCATCTCACCTGAATACTAAAAACATTTCTATTAGATATAGATTGATACACAAGAGTGCAATTTATTGTAAAAGGCCCTTTTCAACTTTCATTTACTGCTAGGTTGATCAGTAAAACCGTTCAAATAATACAAAGCCTAATAATGCATGTCGCTTTTATGACTGCAGTAAGCGAATGAATATATTTCAATTATACTAAGTAAATATATGTTCATATATATATACAGTTGGACTTCTATAAGCCAAATTTTTCCGTATCTCAAATTTTTTGAAAATTTTTGGGTCAAGATCGCATTTTACATCAAAAATTGTTTCTATATCTCGAATTTCTCTAAGTCAAACTTTTCTATAACTGTAAGTCAAATTTGGGATTTTTGAAAATGTGAATTTCCTAAACCGGAATTTTTCGGAGAAGTGTCTCATTTTTTAAGCATGTGTAGTGAATATTTGTGTTTTAAGAGACACTTATGGATGAAGTGTATCATGCATTAACAAGTTTAGAGAACTTTGTAGATAGTCAATTTTTTAATGTACAAAAAATCAAAAATCAAGAAATGTTTGTTATTCCTGTCAAAATCGTTTAAATTCTGGTCTGATTGCTAAAAAATGAAACTTGCAAGTTGCATTTTCCACTTAGTTTACCGATAAATCGTTATCATAAAGGCGAAGGATGTAGATAAGTAGTGATGTGAATCCGGATATCCGGATAATAAAGGGTAAAAGAATACAGTCACAGTGATCTGCGGTTTACATTTTGCTCACTTGTTACTGCAGCTAGGTTTGGGGTAACGATTGAAGAGAGTAGGTAAAATCAATTTTGATTTACATCTGTAAATGAGAATTCAGTCACTATTTATTTTCAATTCTCAACTTTTCCAACGATTTCCTTCTCTAGCTGCGAGTCAAGAGATAAATCGAAATTGTAATAGTGCTGTTGAAATGGCAACAAATTTTTTCTTGTAATATTTAAGGTTCATATTTCACAAGAGGTTCACAGGAATGGATTTAAACATCTTCACTTGTATTGGGTTTGTATATTTATTTATTTATGTATAGTTTATTCTAGACTATATTGTTGCAAGAACTGATGTTAATGTTATTAGTTTAGAAGAATTTAGAATTCCTCACTCACAGTTTATATTGAAATTAACAAATATTTCTAAAACTTATTTTGAATTAATTTTTTGTATACACATTTTTTAAAACTAATTTCTCTATTTAGTTGTGGCTTAAAAAGCTTAAAAAACCACATTGTAAAAGAGCAAATTTGTGGTCACGTGTACTGTGAACATTGCATTTCAACAGCAGAAGCGAAAGAAATATCAGTTTGTTCTCTTGAACATTTACCAGTTGAGGTAATCTGAGAAAAGTATAAACAAATCAAATTCTAAAGTGAATAATTTGTAATTAATTTTATTCAAGATCAAAGATGAAAAGAAACTAGATACTGAAACTAAGAAAGAAGATGAAGAAATTTGTTATTATTGCAATTCGAAACTTGATTTGCACAACATAAAAGTAATTCAACTAATTTATTCCAAATGCATTTGAATTTGGTCATGTTTGAGATATTTATTTATTTTAGAGTCACCATGACGTTTGTGATCTGTACCCCGTCGACTGTCCCAATAATTGCAATAAGAAATGTCTGCGTGCTCAGGTACATAAAAATATTTAATTTTTTAAAAATTGATAAACATTTGTTTCTTATTCTTAAATGTAGATGACCATTCACATGCAGGAATGTCCTGAAAATTTGCACACATGTCCATTTTTGCCATTTGGATGTTACTATCGGGTAGGAAATTATTAAGAAAATAGAAAGTGATGTAGTATATATTTTAAAATATTGTTTCAGGGATCTGCAGCTGATATTGCAAAACATGAAGATGACAAGATTCATTTGAAACTGATGCTCTACGAGTTGTTAAAGTTAAAGAATGAGGTATGTATTAATTATCAGTGATAATCAAAAGTTTTTTATTAGTTTTTTTTGTAACATAAAATACTCTGGAGGATGACATGGTAACTTTGTCATCATTTTATCAGCAGTTGATTGCACTAATATTTATAAATTTCTGTTTAATGTTTTTAAATAATGTTATCAAAAGTAAAACGTGTGGAAACTATAAAAATCTATAATCCATTTGCAAAAATATGCTCATCATTAATGAAAATGTGAATTCAAACCTAAAGTTCAGTTTCATTTGTTGTTTCTGCTGCATAAACAATTATTTGATTTTTTCACAGCAAACAAATACTTGTAACACGACAACATTGAAAGATAATGTAAGTAGCACTGAGATATGGTTAGTTTTAATTCATTTTTTGTTTTTATTGCTTTATTTTACGTAGACTGTTCAACAAATTGAGAGTTACTTTAATATGAAAACAGTTCAAGGTATCAATTGTCTTTGTTTTTGTTTTATTGTATGGATTAAAAGAATTGTTATTCTTAGATGAGTTACAGAAACAAATTGAAAAACAAAAACTTGAAATTGATTGGTGTAAGAGGAGGATATTTGAGTTGGAACATCAGTATGATTTAGAACAAAGTATGTGATGATAAACTATAAACTTAATTACTCATTTTAATCTATAACTAACTTATTATTATTATTTAGATAAAAATTCATACAACCAAACAGAAGTGTTAAAGCAGTTGCAAGATTTAACTGTGAAAAACATTATAATAGAAGAATCTCATGGTACAAAATTGTTACATTTTTATATATTTTAAAATTATTATTACTTTATTTAGCTACTGAAGTTAAAATTCTGAATGATAAATTCATAAGGTTGAAAGAACTATTTGACAGTACCAGTAAATCATTGGGTATTGTATATTGAGACTGAATTGTTTTATTTTGTTGTAATATTTATATATATCTTATTATTTATCAGATGCTGATAAAAAGGTTCAGAATGATGACTGTATGCAATTAAATAAGCAACTTGAAAATATGAGAAAATCATTGGGTAATTTTTTTAATTCTTTCTATTTTTAAAATTTTGATATGTACATACTAGGGGCCTTCAATCCAAAACTAAAAGTCACTTTTCTGTCTTTTGTGACTTTTCTCAGCCGGAAATAATGCTTAAAACATCATAACTTTTAAAAGTCACTGGCTGAAAGTGACTTTTCCAAAAGACACAGGTTGCTTGACTTCTCTACCTTTTAGAAGTGTTGTGCGCATGTGCCACCAGTCACAATTAGAGATGTGCGCCGACTCGGCTCAGCCGGCGTGTTATCCGCCGTCGTCCATTTTATGCTAGCCGCCGCCGCCATGGTGTTTTAGTGCATAGCCCCCGCCGCCGCCGAATTTTTTCATGGCTGCAGGCAGCTGAAAGCATTATAAATAGATAAATAATAAAATGTGAACAATGATTCTCACTAACAATATTATTTAAAATTTTAATAATATTATTAATTATGACTCATTCACATTTTATTATTTATCTATTTAGTTGTTTTAAAAATTAATCATAGCTATAAAAAAAATTGGACTAATTTTAAGGCTTAGCTGCCAGCCGACATGTGTTGGGTTATCGCCAGCCGAGTCTAGTGACAAAAATCCAGCTAGCCATCAGCCGTCAAAAATGGCTCTGCGCACATCATCAAAACCAATATGCTGTTTTAGGTTGTAGCTATGCTTCTCCTGCGCATGCACATGCTAATCATAAGTGACTTAACTGAAGTCACTTTTCTGTTTGGATTGAATGCCCCTAATAAAAAGTAGGGGCGTTCAATCCAAAACTAAAAGTCACTTTTCTGTCTTTTGTGACTTTTCTCAGCAGGAAATGACGCTAAAAACGTCATGACTTTTAAAAGTCACTGGCTAAAAGTGTCTTTTGGAAAAGACACGTGTTGGGTGACTTTTCTGTCTTTTAGAAGTCACTTTTAAAGGCTTTAGCCAATCATGAAAACTTAGTGTTCTGCGCATGTGCCACTAGTCACAATCATAAAAATCAAGATGGCAACTTGTTGATTTGGGTTGTAGTTCTGCCTCTTTTGCGCATGAACATGGGAATCTTTTCTAAACACACTTTTAAAAGTGATTTTTTAAAAGTCAATTTTTTAGATTGAACGCTCCTATCATATGTATTGAATAAAATTTTAATTTTCAACTGTAATGTTATTTTAAATGTGATTAATGAAAATAATGATATCTAATTTATGTGCAGATAAGACTATTTGTAATGTAAATGGAACAAACCAGAAGTTGCAAAAGATTACAACAAAAAATGATCAACTGAAAGTATCACTTGGTATAATTACTACACTGTCTGTATTTCTACAGTTGAATGCTATTGTTATCAGTGAGTTTGTGCAACATATGGTTTGGAATAAATTTTAATGTCTTACCAATGATATTATAAGATAATTTGTTGCATACATTTAACACATTGAGTAGAATGTGAAAAACTCAATGATTTTCCGAATTCTAAACTAAAATTTTAGAAATACAGTGTGATATTGATTTAATCAATTAGTTCGGTTAGAATATGTTAGAACTGAATTTAACATTTTAAATTAGATAAGACAACACTGAATTTAAGAAAAGTAAATCAAAAGTTGGAAGAAATGACGAAGAAAGAGAAGAATGGTAAATATAAAAAAATTTTAGTACGTTAAAGTCAGTTTAATTTTAATTAGATTTTCTTACTATTAAAGAAAAAAATATTATTAATGAGCAACTTGCTAATCTGAAAACATCATTTGGTAATTTTGATTTTTTATAATGGAATTTATTTAATTAAATAATAATTCTACATTGCAGCTAAAGATAAGAAAATATTAAGTGATGAGATAAGTGGAGTAGCAGAATCCTTGAGTAAGATCATTTATGAAATCTCCTCATAGGATTTATTAATTAAAATATTGTTATGTTAGATACACTAAGTGTTAAACAAGATGAACATGCAAAACAGTTTGGAACTCTTGAAAGTAAATATGAAATATAAATATGAAATTTGACAATTTTTAATCTAACTTGATTTCTATTTAATTTTTAATGTTGAATAAAAATTGGATAAATACTAATAGAATAGCAACTTTATTTGAATATAATTTAGTAATGATACAGTTAAACTGTATTTTAAAATACTAAAACAAAACTTAAAGTGAAAAAGTTATCAAAGAAAATTTAACCTAAATATTACAAGAGAAAATACAAATATTTAGATCTTAAAATTTCTGTCAATTACAAGTTTTATGAGTGAAATCAGAGGCGCAGTCAAGGAGTGGTCATGGGCTATAATCCCATTACCATCAAAGTGAATTCTGGCTGCGCCACTGATTGAGATAATCAATTAATAAGCACATTATTTTGTTTAGAAATGATAATTCAACAAGGTGAGAAGATAACATCCCTTAGTAGCAATTCATTCCATTTTATTTGCAAAATAGACAATTTTAATATATCAAATCATGTTTGGAGTGATCCTTTTTATAGTGATAAATTTGGTTACAAAATGAGATTAGAGATATATTGCAAGGGGAGTGGTGATGGAGAAGGAACACATTTGTCAGTTTATCTTTTGGTTATGAAAGGTGAAATTGATGAAATACTTGACTGGCCTGTACGATTCACTGCAGAGTTCAGTTTGATAGATCAATCGAAACAGAAGAAGCATCATTCTCGTATTATTCACATGGAAGAAAGTGAAGATAAAGGACATTTGCCTAGGTGGTTGGTTGGAAGAAATCCTGACTGCGGACTCCCAACATTTATTTCTTTAGATGAAGTAAAACGTAACTATTTAGTAAATAATAGAATATTTTTAAAAGCAAATATAACTTTTACTGATAAGAAATAGGAATAACTGTTTGTTATTCCAGTCAGCATCCTTTAAATATTGTTCTGAATGTTAAAAAGTTGCATTTTCCACTTAGTTCAACTATAAAACTTTATCATAAGGTCGAAGGATGTAGATTCACAAGATGCGTACATTGTGAAATTTTTCTTTACTGTTATATTATGTCTGTTACAATAATGGCGAAATCTCAATAAAAATTGTCATTTTTAAAGTGTAATAAAATTCAAAAATGAAATAAAATTTATAATTTTTATTTAACATCTGTATTACCTGTTAGACCAAGTGCAATAGCTGAAATAATAGATTACGTGTTTTGACAAAAGGGGGGGATAACTACAATCTGGTAATCCGTTTACTTATTATTTTACAAGTTTAATGTAAAAATGTAATAAAACAATGTGTAACTTACCATTAATTGCTTTAGTTTCATTTTATCTTTTTTTTTGTTGTTTATATTACAGGGAATTGTACAAACAGAGCCTAACCAGGGTGTAGCATTGAGACAGTGTCGAATGAGGCACATTGTGGTACTCCACATTATCCGAGGTGGCGCATATTTTGGTCAATTTTTATTCAGTTTTTAGAAAATTTAGTCGGCCATTTTGATTTCGTTTTCGTTGATAACCTGAAGAAAATTTCATTTTATAACAATTTTGTCTGATAAAAAAAATGCTGATTTACTTTATCAATGAAAATAAAACCAATTTCGCTGATTTAGGTTTAGTGCTGAAACAAAAATTAATTTGTTGTAATTGAGTTGATAAATGAGCATGTGACTGATGGACCACCTGCTGGGTTGTCATCCCTCACAGTCTAAGGACAGCCCCTCTGGCTCTGTCCCCTCATCCAGAGATAAGTTGGTGCATATCTAAGCTTACAGATCATTACAGTTATTTTAAGCCATTAGCCGACTCTCAATAAGTCATTGATACGAATGCCAGCCAAGTTAATTGTTCAACGTCAAAGTCAAAGACGTTTTAAAGTGAGCGAAAGTGCTTTTTCTTACAAACAGGTTTCCATTTAGCCATTTTGTTTCCCATTTTGAAAGCTGGTTTCAAAATGAACTTCGATCTTCGCTCAGAATAGGCAATGGAATGGATGCTCAAGCTAGTGTAATCAGTTTAATAAAATGTACCCGTACATTAGCGCCAGCTGTGGTTAAAATGCGACCTGAATTGTTCTATTTATGCAAGAACAGTGAATAAAAATAAAACTAGACATAGTAAAATATTTAAATACCTTACGTTTTGTTATTAATGTTAAAAATTCTAATTAAAATTATTTTTAACAGAAATGTTACAAAATTGAACCGCGTAAATTAGAAACTATTATTGCAATGATGTGAAAAATGAGGAAAAAAGATGAATAGTGTTACTTTTTGTTTAAAATTTAAAATTAAAAAAAGAAGAGTATTAACATTATTAAAGTTAATATAATTCATCATTTTCCTTTTCTAGAAATAATTATTAAAGAAACAACTGAAAAAAATTCAAAAAATGAAACTTATTCTGTGGGCCAGCTCAAATTACGACCAATTACACGATAAAAATGTTGATTATACGGTTGGAAGAACTGCCTCAATTTCTGCACCACATGAGCTCGAACTTGAGGGTGTTTCCTACCCTTAGTATCACCCAAACACTTGTCAGTAGTTTCATTGCGTAAACAAAAAAAACCCTTAGTTTTATTAAAATAAAAATTATCTCTCGTGATGCGATGCTCTAAACCTAAAAAATCCTCAATCTTGTGCAA
>JAQFZN010002534.1:0-11144 GCA_034687075.1 Geophilus carpophagus | reverse complement strand
ACAGATTTTTATTTATTATTTAACTGTGATTTTATATTCTTAATTGAAAATATTATTTTTTATTTTTACATTGTATAGCATGTACAACTGGAGGAACTGCCATACCAACAACAGCAATACCAACGGACACTCCAGTAATGGCTAATCCAACAGGCCCAGTAGCAGCTACTCCGACTGCTGGCAATATTACAGCAACAGCAGTACTTCGGGCAGCCATTGGAACTACCACACTCGCAACTGAACTGGCAGTCTTGAGTAACACATCAGGTACTTGTTTACTTTCACTTCTTCCATACCGACAACTAGTAGCAAAATGTTCACAATTATTACTCAGTAGATGATATGGCAATTTGTCACAAGCATGTAATGCTACATCTGCTCGAAGTGCTATTTCTTGTGAATCTTTTGGCCGCCATTTTTTATCTCTTTCATTATTGATTCGAACACGATCGTTTCCAATTACAATTGCAATAGGGTGCAAATGTATATCGCCAATTTGACTCGTTTCACTGCGAGACATATTTGTTATTCTGTTTGCGGCTTTTTTTAGTTTTTGAGCTGATTGGCTCGCTAAAAAGAGGGTTTTTTTAGTGGCTTCTGGTGGTACAGCTCTGTGGATGACACAATGTTGATAATCACCTTCAAACTGTCGTACTCCGACATACACAGCCCAATGAGCATATCCAGTTCTTTGGAACTCTAATAAATCCCCTATTGTTAAAATAGGATAGAGTTCGTCAAGAAAGTTCTTCGTAAAACATTTGCTGGGTTTGAAAACTGAAATGTTCGATTTTTATGAAATAGAATTTAAAAAAAGAATATTTTGATTTGGAATTAATTATAATTACCTGGCATAGTCAGTGTAAAACGTGTACGTACAACTATAAATACTTGAAACTATTGTTTTGGTTGTGCCCAGTTTTAAACGCAATACATAGATTGCGATAAATAAATGTAACTGTACTGTTAAACTAAAATGAAACTTTTATACTAATTTTAGGATTAAGTTCCTATTTATTCACATCCTTTTTTTTGAGGAAGTTTTCCTCATTTTTCTTATTTTGTTACTTAGTAGCACTGCTCATGCTGTATGACGTCTAATTGTATCGTAATTATACCTTATAAGTAAATAAAATATGTCAAATGAAAGGTAATATCTAGGAAAATGGTTCAAATGTCAGTTGATAATAAATTTTGACTTTAATCACAGTTAAAAATAGAATTTTATTTTTGTTTAAGGAAATAACAATTAATACAGAATATAATTTTATAAATACAGTCGAACTTCTGTAACTCGAACTTCTATAAGTCGAATTGTTCTATATCTCGAATTTTTTCGAAAATTTTTGCATCACATTTTACATTATTACATTATTTCTGCAACTCGAATTTTCTACATCTCGAATTTTTTTTGATGAACTATGATGATTCGACCAATTTAGGGAAGTTCGACTGTAATTGTTTAAAAATTTTGATAAAATTCTAGCATTATTTCTTTAGTTGTTAAACAAAGCTGACAAAGTAATTCAATTGCACTTTAATTGTTGCTGATCATACAACGGGTGCAACGTAATTGTATTTTTCCGTCTTTACAAAATAAAAATTATATTTCCTCAGATCCAGCCATTTCTAAAATTTATTTTACAGTGTACAAGTCCCATAATCATGACATCCAATATTGTTATGGTTTGTAAAATGATATTTGAAATTTCTCGTTTAAATTCAAATTTGCTACTCTCCCAATACCGAATGAATATTGCCAGCAATTGATGAACTATTTCTACTTTATACATACAAGTATAAAACATCATTATCGATATAATATGACGAAAAAAAGTGAGATTTTAATAAAAAATAGCGTCAAAGGAATTTAAATAGAAAAATTACTACAAATGAAAAAAAATCAGTAATAATGTTTTGTAATTAAAGTTTGAAAATAATTTCTAAACAGTCTTTGATTTGCTGCAATTATTTGGTTATTTATTAACTGTTTTGCATAGCTTTTTAGCAACACATTATACGAATCGCAATTAACTCATTGCAATATTCAACGTAAATAACTCGGTTTTTCACATCAATTTTTCTTAAATTAATTACGTCTGTTTGACGGTTACAATTTCAAATCAACTTCAAATAAAAATACAAATTTAAAATCATATCCAAAATTAATTGCATTAAGATTTAAATAATAGCGGCACTACACATTTGAATTTGTCGGATTATCTTCGCCGGCAGTAGGAGCAGGACCATTTTCAACACCATTTTCAACATCAGGTATCGGTAAGGGATTTTCCTTATTTTCAGGTGTTTGTGAGGGAATTTCAGCATTTTCTTCAGGCACTTGTAAGGAATTTTCAGCGTTTTCTTCAGGTGCTTGTGAGGAATTTTTAGCATTTTCTTCAGGTGCTTGTGAGGAATTTTCAGCAGGATTTTCAACATTTTCTTCAGGTGCTTGTGAGGGATTTTCAGCAGAATTTTCAACATTTTCTTTAGGTGCTTGTGAGGGATTTTCAGGAGGATTTTCAACATTTTCTTCAGGTTCTTGTAAGGGATTTTCAGCAGGATTTTCAGTATTTTCTTCAGGTGTTAGTGCAGGGTTGTCTGTATTTTCCTCTTGAGTTTCCTCTTTAACTTCACTTAATTCATTTTCAGAAAAGCTGACGGATTTCGGTTTACTGTTCGTATCGATCATATCTCTTAAATCATCTTTTTTTTCATCACCAGTTATGAGCCAACATTTTCGAATTCCAAATCCACAACGTTCACATAATTCGCTTTTATGAGGTGCGTTGTCGCTCTTCACAAGAGGACGATTAGTCGGTTTCCAGGTTCCTGATACCAATTTCTGATATCTAATATAAAATAAAATTAATAAGATTAAAATTAAAATTAAAATTAATAAATATTTAAATAAATACCTTTCTAGAGCAAACTCCATCATGTAAGCAAATTCCTCCACGTGCCACCAAGGTCTTTGTGGTTGACCACATTTTTTACATTTCTGTTTAAAACGACGTCTAATGCGTTGTTCTTTTATGTCGAGTGTTACCCAAGTAATTTGTGACGACCAACTTATACGGCATTCGTCACACTTAAATGTTCCCCATCCAAAGACACTATGGCGACGAAAACGAGTGACCACGTCCTTAGGATCCACTTCGTGGTCGGCCATAACCTCAGCTATTATCCACTGAACCATTTTCAAGTAGTTCTTTAACTAATAAATTGACAAATCATTATAAAAATATTAAATTTCAAACGTATTATAAGTTTACCTTAGTTTCACACACACAAGCTAGACCTTCCTTCGCAACTTTTACATTCTAACTAAATCAAATCAATCAGCTTGTCTCTCTTTTACATTTCGAAATTTGCAATTTTAAATTTGCATAAATAATAAATTAACGAAATTAAAATTTTTAAGCAATTAAATTTTGTGTGCGTATAAATGATTTAAAACGAAACTAGTTAAAAAATATTAGATAAGATTGACACTGAAAAGTCGAAATTATCTTTTCTTGTTGATAAACAAAAAAATACCAACTTATCAACACCTGGCGCTGTCTGACAAGTAACCAATAAATATAATTTTCATTTAATAATTAGATAAACAACTAATAAAATGTAAGTACTTAAATTTTTTATTTATCTTATATTATGATCAACACGGTACAAAAGTATAAAATATATCTATAAATTAAAGCAAATCGCAGATTAAATAAAGTTTTACTTTTTCTGAGAAATTATTCCATCCAATTGACTCTGAAAAGATAATTATAATTAAATTAAAACACGTAGAAATTTTTCAGCTACGCAACAAACCTTCAGCTGAATATTCGTTTTCTTAAGAAACTGAATTTCATCTGCGTGCTTTTTATCATCAACTTGACGTTGTTCCTGATACCTCTTTTCAGTTTGATCAGCTCGAGCCAATAATTCATTTACTTGTCTCTCTAGTTCTCGTCTGTCTACCTCTAATTCTTGAATCTTTAAATTAAGATTTTTTTAATACAAACTATCAAATTTACTTCCATTAAATATTATCTCACTTTGCGCTCCATATCAGCTTTTCCTTGCTCAGATTGTAAAGCTTTTCTCATTCCAAATGCAATGCTACTTTCATATAGGGTTTGATAAGCGGCAAGAGTCATACGAATTTCATCTCGAACTCTTAACAAAAGTAATCCTCTCTCCGCACAATTGATTGTAACTTGCCGAATTAATTCATCTTATAAATTAAAAATAAAAAAATATATTAAGTAAAATTTTTAACTTATAAAGCATTTACAAACCAAAACATTGAGTGTAAAGCTCCCGTCGAACAGGACAAATGCCAGTTTCTCGTGCTTGACGTTGTTGCAATCGGATATCCAACTGTTCTTGTAAATTGATGACATCTATGCGAGTGGCGGGTGCAGTTGAGACTTGTTGGATCCATAGTTGACCTTCCTCTACCCATTCTCTGTAAATTTACAATATCAGTTAGTTATTTTAATAATAATCAAAAGATAATTTTTTTTTTTAATTACCTGGGTGGAATTATAGAATTCAATATTTCTTCAGTTTCCTTAGCGGTTTTTGCATCGGCTCCACCTTTTATTTTTCCAATTTGCGGGACATCGGGAATTGGTTCTGGTGAACCAGCTTTGGTCTGTAATCAAATTTCCGATGTTAAAAATGAAGTATTTAAAATTGTAATTGTTGTTTACGTACAGGTTTCGATAATTTTTTATCCGCATGTCTCGTGACAAGGACTGGATTGTCATATTTAACAAGGGAATTCACAGGTGGGATCATTTGGTATAAATATAAAAAGTAAACAATTTTTCTAATGTTAGATAAATGTGTTCTTCTACTATTAGAATCTCATACCTAAGTTAGCGTCGTTTGTTTCTATGGTAACCACATGTTCTCATGAAATCTCGCGAAATCTCGCAAGTAGCGAGAGAGAGATTCGTTCGTAAGCAGCAATGGCTACCACCTTGACTTGGGAAGGTAAATACTGATATATTTAATATTACAAAAGGGTCTGTAGGCATACAATTGATTATCACTGAATTAAAATTTTAAATGCAGTATTTTATCATATTTAAAACATTACATAGGATAGATAAAATATAAAGTTGAAAACTTAGCTGTTTCAAAAACTCATGCTTTTTGATTTTTTTAACAGGAATACGCGATTTATTTCGTTTATGGAGGGAAGAGAACGTTCGTCGAGGAGAAGAAATAGTTGAAAAATGGGAAAGTGTTTTAAATGGCCACGTGAACAAACTGGGAGATGAGAGTATGTTAAGTCAATTATTTCCAGCTTTTTAACATTATATGTTATTAAGATTGACCCTAATTACTTTATTTCCTGCAGAATGGATTGTATTCGAACAAGTATGTATAGCTGCTTTAGATTGTAACAGAATTGATGTAGCACAGGTAGGTGTATATGATTATTTTACTTAGGGTATTTTAGAATAAATAGAATTATTTAATTTTAATTTTTTCAGAGCTGCCTTAAAAAACTTAATAAACAATTTCCAGGAAGTTTACGAGTTACAAAGTTAAGAGCTATGGAATTAGAAGCCTTGGAAAAGTATTTTTCTCATTTTTTAATTGTGTTTGAGTTTTAACTATTTTTTTTTTTAGTTACGATGAAGCTGTTAAGTTGTACGATTTAATTATAGAAAGCGATGAAGCAAATTCGGTATGGGATTTGTGTATGTTTTTAAATTACGAAATTAACTTTTATGTTTTATGAAATTTAGATAGTCCGAAAACGAAAAGTAGCTATTTTAAAGGCTCAAAATAAAATCGTTGAAGCGGTAAAAGAATTAGATGATTATTTGAAAAAGTAAGGTTTAGATTTCAATATATTTTAATGTATTTTGTGATTAAATCTGTTTTTTTTAATATTAGATTCATGAGTGATCAAGAAGCTTGGATGGAATTAAGCGAATTGTACATTCGTGAGCAAGAATATGGTAAAGCTGCATTTTGTATGGAAGAATTAATTCTTTTCAATCCTCATAATCATCTGTATCATCAACGTTATGCAGAGGTATTTTATTTTACAATTTTCATAAAGAATTGCATAATTAATTGCGTTAAATTAATTTATGCAGATTCGCTATACACAAGGAGGATTTGATAATATGGAAACTGCCAGAGGATATTTTGCGCAAGCATTGAAATTAAATGCTAATAACTTGAGAGCTCTATATGGATTTTGCTTGGTATTGAATCATTGTTTTGTATTCGTCTTTAAATGTAATTTACAAAAGAAATTTTTTTTTAGTCTGCTAGTAACATTGCTTCATCTCCCAAATCTTCAGCACAAAAGAAGAAAGAGAATATGAAATTTGTTCTGTGGGCAATTAAGCATATTACTGAAAAATATCAAGTAATATTTTAAATCAATAAAAATAAATAATGAAGTATATTTTTTTATACTTTCTTTTCAGGAATTCTTGCCGGGCAAAGAAGAAAATCCCCAGATAGATACTTTACAGGCTACATTAAATTCCTTGCAAATTGCTCCATCAAACTGATATTTATTTCCTGACGAAATGCACGATAAAATTTTTTTTTGCCACAAGGACAGATTAAAAACTATTGAATCCATATATAAATTAAAAAAAAAATCTTCTAATAAAGTAAATATTACGTTTCTAGGTAAGATTTTATACATTTTTTTATTTATAAGGCATAAAAATGAGATGTAAATGAGAAATTAATAAGCCTTAATGTAATTTATATATACACACTGTATTTGTGAGAAGGGTACAATTCGTTGAAAACATGTAGCATTTTCATTCCGACGAATTAAAATAACGTTCCCTAAATGATCCAATTACATCAGGCACTTTACTTTGATCAGCTTCTTCCTAAGCAAGAAAAAATTAATACATTAAAAATGCAAAACAAAATGTTATTGTGTATTACTATCGGTTCAGCAATCTTCTCCATTGTAATCAGTCGCCTGCTTGAATGCATGGCGATAAGTTGCTCGCTGTTGTATACAACTCTAAGGCAAGGATGAGTTGGTAAATTAGTTTCTGAGTAACTATAAAAAAAATTGTTAAATGAAAATGTTTTAATTTCAGATCTTGTAAAATATCATACTCTTCTTTATTTACTGGTAACCAGTAAACTAATCGACCTCCAAGCCGAAGTAACTGAACTGACAGGTCGAGCAGGTCCCTAAACAAATGATCTAATGAGTAGCTCACTTTCGATGGAATGTGATTAGCAATACTAAAAAAAGATAACATAGATTATTTATTTATAGTTAGAAACGTGATTTTGAAACATTTACTGTTCTTCCTTAATCTTGCACTGCGATTTAAGAGTTCCTATTTTTTCTGTTGCTTCACGTATACCGTAAGGAGCTAGATATTTCCGTATGGATTCGATTTTATACATCGATTTGCGTTAATTTATATTTCGAAAAAAATTACTTACGATCAGTTAAGATTGCATCAAACAAATTTTTAGTTCTCCACAGTGGTCGTGATGAATCAGCTACTAATACATCTAAGTAATTATTTTCTAATCCGTATTGCTTCAAATTAGCTCGAACACTTTCGTCTGGACTTCTCTTTTTTTGTTTAAATCGTGTTGGTTTTGCTTAATTTTTTTTAAAATTAAAATAAAATATTAATAATAAATAGGAATAAAATTAATATTACAATGCTGTACCTTTACCGTGTATAACCAGGTAATCAATATCGGTTCCAAATACATAACCACCAAAATATGCAGCTGCAACTAGAATGCTTCCTGTGCCCACAAATGGATCAAGCACAAGTGAACCCTTCTTTATTTTACCTTGATTGGCCATAATTAGAGATAGCTGTGCATCCATACTTGTGTTGCCAATAAACACTCGTTTTTTCAAACTCAATTCATGTATGGCTTTTCGTTGAGCATCTACAATCTAATATTTATAAAATAAATAAACGAAACATTTCATACATTAGATTATTTTAGATGATTTTGCCAAACAACAAATTTACCAAATTACCCAGCGCCCAAAGAAGAGTTCAACAGGTTTGTCAGGTATGTTGTTTTGATCTATTCCATAGTGTTCAATTAAATAGAATGAGTTGCATGGATCGTGTAATTTTACGGGACCTTCGAAAGGTAAATAATTAAATTCCTGTAAAAATATTTACATCATTATATAAAATCAACTATTTATATACGATTATAACTAGCTTACTTCTATTTTATCTAATTTAGCCTGACGATCAAGTGATTTACAATAAGATTCAACAACAAATTTAAAAGATGCTGTAGGACTGCTGTACGGCCTTAAAAATTCTGGTGAAAGATTTTTTAATTTACTATGTAATTCTTCTGAAGATTTTGCCCGACCCCATAGCTCGAATATACATCTGAGAAAAAAAAGGATTTTAATTTGGTTAAGTATATTGATATCATCAGTATATTTAAATTATCAAACTAACTTTGTTAATATACTTCTCGACGCTATCAATCTTGCATGATTTTCACATGTCAACCCAATAACTGCGTATGGCTTTAAATCAAGAAAATAATTTAAAAAAAATTAATTTAACCATTGGTAATAGCATTACCTCTTTATGATATCGTTCGATCCACTTTACATCTAAGTTAAATAGTGATATAATAGATTCGATTTCCTAGAAAATAAAATAATTTCATTACATTGCAGTCTATGGTTTTGAGTGGAAGGTAATCGATGTAAACAAACCGGTAATTTAAATTCAATATGTTCATTCGCGAACCAAATTAAATACTGACGATATAACGGCATTATGATTAAAGTAGAGTAAAAATGATCACACACACTTAAAAATTAATATTGTGAAGCGATCATGCCGACATGTGTTTTGGCCACATGCTGCGTTGTGCTTGGTTTGGTTCGCGGTCGCGACATCTTGTGTTCACATTTGCATTTGTTTGTAAGTAGTTTCACTTTCTACCGCCAGATAACTTTGCTGAAAATTGCGTCATATTTTTCAACAAATTTTTCCGTTCTGTTTTTATTTCACATTTAACGTGACGTAGTTCCGTATTCAATTATTATTAGCTCCCACGACGAATCCGTCGGTTCGTGTATACGAGAAAATGATGAATACCGCTGAAGAAGTTAACGAAAACAAAATGTAAGTTTATTATCATAATAAAAACAGTTGTTGTAATAATGACTTTGTTACTAAATTTTAGATTATGCTGCCAATGTCGCACTTTAATCACGCCGAATCCAGTGAACATGTGCGTGGCATGTATAAGAAAAGAAGTGGACATAACTGAAGGGATACCAAAACAGTGTATCATATATCTATGTAAAGGGTGTGACCGGTAAGTATACCAAAATTATTTAAATTTATTATTATTATTACTCTTGATATTAATGTTTCGAATAATTGTTATAGTTATTTATGTCCACCTGACCAGTGGGTTGTTTGTGCTCCGGAATCACGAGAATTACTTTCTTTATGCTTAAAAAGACTGAAAGGATTAAGTCGTGTAAGATTGGTGGAAGCAGGCTTCGAATGGACAGAACCACATTCACGAAGAGTTAGAGTAAAATTAACCATTCAAAAGGAGGTGATTATTAAATTGGGGATTAAAATTTTGGCTGTTTTTGTTAATTTTTACATTTTTTATCAAGGTTCTGGCCGGAGCTGTTTTAGAACAGAAGTTTATGGTTGAGTTTCAAGTGAATACACAGATGTGTCTTGACTGTCATCGTTCCGAGGCGAAAGATTTTTGGCGTGCCATGGTTCAAGTCAGACAGAAAGTAAGTTGTATCTATATATAGTAAAAGCTAGTTAGTTGATGAATTGATTTTTAAATTATAGGTAGATCATAAGAAAACATTTTACTATCTTGAGCAATTGATTTTACGTCATCATGCACATCATGCAGCTGTTGGTATTAAACCTAATCATGGTAATTAGTATATTTAAATTTTTTCAAATTTTTGTAAATATATATAATTTATAGAATAGTTGTATGTATTAAATTATGTTTTTACTTAATTTAGATGGTCTGGATTTCTATTACGATCACAAACACGATGCTCGTAAAATGGTTGATTTTCTTCTAGGAGTTGTTCCATGCAGGTATTTAGTTGTTGAGAAAATTAGTCATTTGATTTACCTTAAGAAAATATATAATTTATTGAAAAGCAAACTTTTTATTAATTTGAATTATATATATATTTATATTTAAACTAATTTGTTAATTTTTTTACTAGATACCAAACAGCTCAGCAACTTATTTCTCATGATACACACAGCAATACTTACAATTACAAAAACACATTTTCTGTAGAAATTGTACCAATCTGTAAAGTAAGTATTGGAAAAATTAAATAACGTATTACCAATAATTGAACTTATTTACCTGATTTTATGCACCAATTTAGGATAACATCGTGTGCTTGCCCGAAAAACTGGCACAATCATTAGGTGGAATAAGTCAATTGTGTATTTGTATTCAAGTGACTGAACAAATTCATTTGATTGATCCATGCACTGCTCAAAGTTAGTTATTAAGAATCTTTGATCGAATCAGAATATTAAATTTATTTATTTATTATTTTATAGTCGCAGTAATAAGTAGCAATGTATTTTGGCGTGAACCATTTTCTAGCATTGGCGGTCCCAAACAACTACAGCAGTATATTGTAATGGATGTAGAAGTTATTTCAGATGCTAATAAAAGAACCTTTGCTGGCCAAGGCTCAATTTCACATAAAGTAAATTAATTAGCTGATAGTAATTATGGAACATACGTAAATTTTTCTAAAAAACTATTTTAGCATGTTCTTGCTGGAGTGTGGGTTGTTCGTGCTTCCGAATTGGGAACCGGTGATCAACATCATTGTTACACGCATCTCGGTCATTTATTGAAACCAGGCGATACTGTTTTTGGGTAAGCAGAAATTTACATATTTTTCAAGTATGAAATTTTAATTTTATTATAATTATACTCTTTTTTTTTTAGGTTTGATGTAGCTAACGCTAATATTAATGATAAGAATTTTGACAAACTTAAATCAAAGAATATTCCAGATGTGGTGTGTATTATTTTTTATTGTTTGTGTAGAAAGTTTGTATTAAGCAAATTATTTTTAAATTTTGGTTGTAGATTCTTGT
>JAQFZN010002533.1:0-11146 GCA_034687075.1 Geophilus carpophagus | reverse complement strand
GTTTTAGATTAAAGGGTATTATAATTGAATTTTTATGTTTATGGAAAAAGTTAGGAAAGTTTTAAATTTGTTATTCGTTTATTTTAAATAGTTTTGAAATATTATTTTTCTTGTTTTATTTTAAAATTTGATATTGTGACTGGTAATAAAATTTATTATACGATGAAATATTGTTGTTGAAATATATAAAATTATACAAAAACAAAACTCAGTTGAAATTCAATACAAAATAGTCTTAAATTACATTTCGGGTATTATAATTGTATTAATTTATTAGTAATTATCATTTTTATTAATATTATGAATAGTGATAAAACAAGTGATAAATTAAATTTAACAAATGCTTAACTAAATAATTAACAAAATTATAAATTTTTATTATTATAAATTATTTATTAATTAAAAGAAATTAAATTAGAAGTAAATTTAATTCAACGATCGCGCTAAATTAAATTAATTCACATTACATTCAAACATTAGACCGTAAATATCAATCTACAAACAATATTCTAAACACGAATGACCAAAATTTATCCTTACCTCATCACCAGATGCTGAGCAGACGCTGGCGTTTCATATCCCGCGTGCTGCGTGTAGAACACTGAGCACGAAAGCTGGCGTTCTCCCACATTTACCTCTTGCACGCATGCGCGTGTGAACATATGCGATTAAGTGAACTTGAACTAATAAACAAAAAAATATAATAATTACTATAAACGAGATAAAATAAATTCAAACTAAAAATAAATCACTTTATTACATCAATATTTGTATCATTATAGATATTTAAACAAAAATAACAATCTGAATCCATCGCTTGCAAAAATCAATTATGTCATACATATTCCCCAACTGTGTATTGACTTAACCAAGCGTGAAACGATTGTGATGAGAGCACACGTTGTGGTTACTAAAAGCCAAGTTAGGGTGTAAGAATTACTGAAGATTGCGAGATAATGTTGTGACATTGATGTGGTGGTTAGTCATTTTCCAGACTATTACCAGATTGCCTTACAACATGGACTGTCTCGACTGGGATTTTGCTTACTGAGTGGTTCTTTATATTACGCGCACTAAATGCAATGTGAATGATTGCATGCAATTTTAAAGCATATATGCCGAGAAGGAATTACTTTGCTTTTAGGTTGAATTGAATGGGCAGTTTGTAATGTTAGATTTATCTGAAAAGAATACGAAATGAGATTGAGGAATTAACTTCTTGCATAATCATTAGATTTGATGGCTCTGTCACGTAACTGGTTGATTAGTTGAAAAGATGCCAGTTGTGGTGAAGAAATGCAATTAATAAAAGGGGATTAAAGATATTTGTCTAATATTTGTGTGTGTTGAATACTAAACTTTGTTGTGTTCAGATAGTAAATAAGATATAAAAAGATGTTGTTTATTTTTGGACGAATGAAATTATAAAATGTAAAAATAAATTTTTATTTTATTTTTATTTTCGAATTGAAAGGAGATTTGCTACAGATTTGTATCTGCATTTCAATTGAGTTTACGGGCAAATGCATTCATATTTTATGCTTAGTTTATGCCTTATATCCAGAAGGTTGTGTGAATGTCATTAATTGAAATGAAATATTTTATTTACAATTTAATTAAAACATCTACTTTATTATTTGCTGGTGTTATAAATAAAACCGAATTGATAAAACAGTTTATTTTATCCAATTTCTGTCTTTGTTTTGCCAATTGCCTCTGGTCACCTGCACATAGAAAGCTTTTTCTTTTTTATCGAATATCTCTGTCTTTTTTGTTCTTTATGTTCTTTATTTGAGTAATATAAGTGTTGAAAATGTTGCGGATACATGTGTAATTATTTCCTATGGCTTATTATTCAATAAATCACGCATAAATCAGAGTAAAAAAACTTTAAGCAGCTTACTTTCAATCAAATTAGGGATTTGTGGTGAATTAAACTTTTAACAAAGTTGCATTAAATACGTCAGTTGAGTTACAACTTGGAATCAATAAAAGATTTAGTGTGTCCTGACGGCTTTAAGTCTTCCAACAACATTTGTTGTTTAATTTGCTGTTCTTTCACCCAACTTCCTAGAACTGTAGTAGTAGAATGCATGTTGGTGAGACACATATTGATTGATGTACTGTTTATTTGCTGTACCGCTAGAATTGATTGTGGTAATTAGTTTTTTTATCTTCAAAAATCTTGTTAACAACAGTTTAGTTAAACATTTTATTAAGATGTTTTAAAAACATTCATTTTTTTAAAGTGGTTTTTAATTAAGTAGTGTAAAAACATTTAAAAAGGGTTTCTTTAATCACGTTAAATATCTAAATTTTAGTTATTTTCTTTATCACAATTTTTATAAGCTTTGAGGAACTTTTTTTCTACTTATTAAAGTTTACTTAGATAGTTTTTATTTTTATTTTTACATACTTTTTTTTTTAGAAAAGCCGTTTAAATTTTAATCTTAAAACGAAGTTCCCTTAGGTATTAAGTTTTGGCTAAGTGTGTACTACATTAAAATTTAACGCGCAGTGAAATTTGAATGTAGAAATATGAATAAGGTAAACTTTTAATATTAGATATGAAAAATGTAAATCTAGTCAAACCAAGAACTTAGCGAATCGGCAATAAAGCCACAAACGGTGTTAATAACACTTTAATGTCTCCCAAGGTTAAAATCTAGGATCATTCTTGAAGTGCTCTGACACGCTATCATCGAGTGACATCGCTGTTTTAATGACATGATTATACTGTTATGATGCAAAAATCTGACAACATTTGAATGGAAATGGTATTGAAATGTATTAAAATTGCCTTCATTCAAAACTTCAATAAGAATGAGAGTTCCCGCAGGTCTTGGATTCATCTTTCATCTTTCAATATTGTTTCACAAATTGAATTGCGGTCAGTTTCAACTTTATAGTTTCACATTCTATTTTTTACTTTTTATTATGGTACTCAAATATATGTTGAAGTAAGGGAATGATATTCACATCATTTTTGCTTGTAAAAGCAATCAGCTTTGTATGAGTTTAGTCAATAGGGTATAAAGCGGCAAAAGATGCTGATTTACGATTTCGTGACTCTTTTAAAATGTGAATATTAAATTTGTGCTGAATAGATGGAATGAAGTCGATTGAGCAGACAAATGGCATTCATATTAGGTTAGGTTTATTGATTTCGAGCAGTTGATAATATATATGGCAGTGAAGCTGAGAATTAATGGTTGCATCAAGGCGTTTTCTGAGTGGATGCATGTGGGAATTGTCGGAAGAGAAAAACATCAAGCATTGTTAGGTAAAAAAAAGCAGATAAAAAAATTTGTTAATGCTAGGTTTACTAAAAAGAAGAGAAACTTGGGAAACATTAACTTTTTTTTTAATGGAGAAATGTGTGTTTTGAGGTGAGAATAACTTTGTATAAGTCAATTTTTTTATTTAACATGTCAGAAATTGTTGTAAAATAATTTCAATTACTGGCGGCCATTTTGTAGAGGCCATACTGTATTTTTTTAATGGTTTATTTAATATTTATCGACTCACATTTTCACATCAACTTTGTAAAAAAACTTCTACGAAGCAGTTTACGATGATTTATAATATCAAAATATCAAATGGCATAGTTATGTTAGCTTTTCTCTAATAATATTGAAAAAATAGTATATCCGTTTGTAAAATTTAAATTTAGTATACGAGACATAATATGGATGCTTTATTTTTACTGTAGGAAATAGATATTGAAAGCAGTAATAATTTTCTTTACCATATACAAGTTGAAGTTTATGTTAAAAGGTGTTATCAAAAGCTTGTTTGTGCGCTTGGTGATATTTTCTGAGAATTTGCTGTGTATGGGTATGATAGCAAACGTAGAAGGCACACTAATAAGCTACATTATCTAAATGTTAGTGAAGACGAGTGAGTTTTGGAAACTTTCCAGTTTTTCCATTTTTAGCTTAAAAAGATATTTAATCTTTGTCAGTATATTTACTTTAATCTGGATTATAGATGTGTGTTTACATTAATGCAAACCATATTGGAAAAACTTTTATGAATAATGGTTTTTTTTTTTATTACTTGGAGTTTTTGAATTTGAGTCATTATGAGACTCGTAAGTGTGAATATTTTATTGACTAAATGCTTTTTAGTTTGGAGGGAGGGTGGAGGATAGCTATACAGTGATTTATCATTTTCTTTTTATTCAGCTTGTAAATTTTTTTCTTAATAGTTTTGATAAAAACACGAATTTCTTTATAATATTAGAAAAAAAGTTTTTGGTATCCTATTTACTTCTTGGTACATCTCGTCCACCAACAACAATTTTAACTTTTTCAATTTATTTTTTGAGTGCACTCAACTTCAATCTTGAAGTTTTATTTTTATTCTTTTTGTAGTTGAGTTTGCTGAAACCAGTTTTTTTATATTTTATAGTTACAGTATTTTCTTTTCCTGTTCTTTGTTTATTTTTAATTGAAAAGAATAATTTAACAGATCTTAATTAAATCATGAAAATAATATTAAGTTGTTGAGGTTTTGATTAAATTTCAGTCTCTTTAAAGGTCAATTTATACAGCTTTGTATGTGTGCACTTCTCAAGTCATCTCTTGAATAAATTCTTTGCAGTCTGTAATTAATAGTACTAATAGAATTAATTAATCGGAATAAATACATGAAATCTCATTTGGGAATATAATTAGGCAACTAGTGTTGGATTAAAGAATTAGGTAACTTTCGCTTCTTTCCTATTACATTCAAAACAATGCGTTTAAGCTTAATTTGCTTTGTGGTATTGTGTGCTTGTGTTATTAAATTGAGGTACAAAAAAAGGGAAAATAAATATCGACGTTGGGGTTAGAACACAATCAGATTGTAGGGGCAATTCAGGTTTTACCTTCCTCCTGAAGTGCTATTGTTAGATTTTAGAACTCTGAATAATTTTTTTATATGTACGATTCAAAAAGTTTTATACAATCTAAGAAACATAGAGAATTTTTTCTTTTCCATTTTTATTCTATTTTTGTATTCAGAATTTATCTTATCATTATCTTGAAATCAATTGGAAATGACGGCTGCGCAGGGAAAAGAATAGGAACTGGTGTGCAAGGCAGAATTATGGGTGCGCCAATGGAATAGCTCTAATAGCAGCTGGGAAAAGAATTTCTCAAATAAAAGGAAAATATATATATATATATATAAGAAAAGACTTTTGTTCGGAATGATGTGTTTGTCGAGTAGAAACTGGAAAGAAAATGAAAAACATGTTGGAAAATATTGTTAAAAATGTAAAATTTTCAAATTACCATAATAACTATAATAGTTATATGTGACAAATTGTCGTGCGGCTGTTTTGTATTAGAAGTTGTTTACTATTTCATGATCATTGCTGCGTGCAAAGCTTTCAGACACAGTATACACTGATATATTTATCTTAGAGCATTATGTGTGTTGCAGTGACATTTGTATGGAACGTAATTTAAAATTAGTTACACACTATATTAACTTTTTTATTGGGTTTGTGAAATGATCAGTTGAAGGCATAATTTTGTGCGTTAAAGGTTGCTTGTGAATTGTAAATTGAATTTCAGTTGACTTGAAGTTAATTAATTGGCCTTGTGGTTGCATCTGATGAATTATTGACTTTAGAAATGATTATGTTTTATTGAATAAATAAATATTGTATAATTATAGTCTCAAAAGACGTAAGTTTAAACAAATAATCGTCTGTACCAAGAGGCTTCGAACAATTTGTGGTATTTCGTAATTTGTTATTGAATGCAGAATGCAGTGAACATTTTCAAATGTTTTAAATATTTTCAACGTTGAATCTTTAAGATTTTATTTGCAAATTTTTTGATTTGTTACATTATTGTTTTAGAAATGATTGATTTTTATATCATTTTCATTATTACTTATTGATTTTGTATGTTTATTCTTCTTTGGTGGTTTAATTTGTTTTGCTGATGAACAACGTTTCCTGGAAATTGAATGATTGAATGTAAATAACAGCTTTGTTGTAATAAAAATGATTAAATAAATTTATCATCTTGTGCAAATATATTTGCAATTAAAACAGATTAAAAGTATAGTTTTAATCTGTTTTAATTGCTTGCACTAGAAAAAAATCTTATTAAGTATTCTGGCAGTGATAAGTAATTTTTTAAAGAGACATGTTTGAAATGGCGTTGTGATGATCTAGTTTATTTTTTTTTAATTTAAATATTAATTTGTTTTAAAAATTCTTATGAAAATATATTTATTAATGGATAATACATTTTTTATTTAATTTTTTTATTGTTGACGCAAAGTTTGAGTTATAATTTTTTATGGTTCTTTTTTAAAATTATAAATAGCTTTTCTTGTTTTAATCTTATTACAAATGAATGGAAATTTTGTGTAAACAAGCAATTTGCCATAAGCTTTAAAGGGATTACTTCAAACTTGTCTGCAACTTCCTTTACCAATATAGGAAATCGTCGAAAAGATTGTAAATATTTTAGTCAACTCATAAATAATTCTACTTGATTTCAGTTTTATTTTGATTTCTTGATTTTAAATTTTTTTTAAATTAAAAAAATAAGCTTTTGAATTTTAAATATACAATTATTTTTAACGTTTTTTCCATGAAATAAGTTATTGTGCCCATTACTTTACAACACTTGCTCTGGAATTTTACATTGATGCAAGCTGCAACTGAAAGTTTCCTGGAAGAAATTGCTGGTTTGAAATCTAAATTACTACATTTTATGTGTATTTTTATAAATTCTTATAAATAGAAAATGAAGCTACAATTTCTATCTGAAACTTGCTACCAAGAAAAACAGGTCTTGTTTTTTATTTATAATATTTATAAAATTGATCATTTGACTTTTGATAATTTGTAATAAGATTTCAATTTAACTTACTTTGCTACAAGGTTATATATGCAGTAGGTAATTCCTGAAAATCAAAATTATGATTCAAGAAGTGTGTTCCCTCAGTCTTATTATTGCGGGTCCCTGTTGACACAAAATGGAGCTCTTTCGGACATGTGATATACGACATCTTCTGATCAATGTGTGACAAGCAAACACCAAGAGCCGACTGCTTTCCTGTTTCATCTTGACAAAGTTGGACTTATTGTCGCCTTTTGACAGCTGCAGGGAAATGGTCCTAAACTTTTCTCACTTGAACGGTTAAAAAAATTCTCAAAGTATATATTGACTGAATCACTTAACACGTACTACACAAAGGGAAGATGATTGCAATTAGTACTTAAACTAATTGCCGTTAGTTTAGAAAGTGTGAGGTTTCTTTAAAGAAGCCTCTGAGCCATTTAGGAGTAGATATCATATTATCATTAAAGTTTATTTTCTTATATCATTTAGTTGAATAAGCAAAGTGAAGAGGGAATTGAATGTGTTTGGTAAAGTTCATGTTACATTCAACAGAGAATTTTTTTCTAACTTAAAAAAATGTTGCACTGAATATTTCATGAAGCAGAGGGACTTTCTTCAAATAAACCTGCAGGTGGAGTTCATTTCGAACCCTTAGCAATTGAAAGGCTAAAAAAGAAAGAGACAACAACTGTGAGCAGACCTCGCAATGTGAAAATACAAAAAAATGAGGGCATTGAAATTCAGTTGTGAGTATTTTACTGATCAAAATGGATATAGAGAATGAAGTTTGATTTTTAAATTTTGGGCTATTGTAATTTGAGGAGGGGGTAAATTAGATTGGAATCTAAGTTTATACTCATAATTTAGTTTTGAGGTTAAAGATAAAAAGCTCATTTATATACATAATTTTAATATTGATTTTTAAGCTGTGCGAACAAAATTTTAAACCAAAAACAAATTCCTTGTTTATATATTATGGTTATTTTTATTCTTATACATCAGTAAACACGCTGAGGTTCGTAAATAAATGGCGATAGATAAAATTGTTGATTTGCATATTTATTATCACATCAAAGGGATATGAATGTAGCATGAAATTTATACAAAAGTGATTTTTCTTTCAAGTTTACCAACAAATGTTTGAATATGAATTCAACTGTAAACTTATTTAGATTAGGGTTTTTGAGAAACGAAATTGTCCTATTATAAAATTGAGAGACTGTTAGGAAATGTAAAATGGTCACAAAAGAGCAAAAGGGCGGTCGGGTAATAAGGTGGTTACATGAGGATATAAAAGTGGGATCACGTGGATCCATTTAGATCAAAGGATTATGTTTAGATTTATGAGGAAACAAAGTGAATTTTATTCTCATCTCACTTGGAATCGAATTCTGTAGTATGGTTGTGTGTATTGATCTTTGTTAAATTTATTGTGATAAATAGACGTAAACGATTATTGCAACAGTTAGAATGTGTATTAAAAACACTGGGAAAGTGTCTTATAATTCCTGATGAGTGAGTGCATCATGAAATTGCTGTCAAGTAGTTGATAAAAAAGAAAACTTCATGAGAGTGCCATCTTATGGACTAACGCCAAAGATTAATCTCATGGAGAAACTAATAAATCTTTCTCTTTGGAGTTCTTTGTGTGTTGCAATAAAGTGCTCCTTATCCTTAGTGGGCAAAATAACTCTCTTAACAGCGCAGTAATCCCAATATAGCAATTACAAACTGATATGATAACAACATTCGTCCTACTCTCATTAATTTATGAAAATGACTTGGGTCTTGGAAGGTTAATAAAAGTAAATACCAAAATAAATTTTGTGGTCTGATTTAATTATTATTGTTATATTCCTGTGGCCGGAATTGTAAGTTCTATATTTTATTTGATTTTTTTTTTGGTGTTAAAGTTGAGTTGTGTTGCTTTAAGTGAAATAGGATTTTATTATTTTATTATTAGGGAGTTCTTCAATCTCTGTTATGTTGATTATTTGGGATGAGGGCACAACCAGCTTTTCACTTAGAGATGTGTATTTTTGATGTTTTTATATTAGTCAATAATTGTTTAATGAAATTGAAAGTAATATGACCATTTCAAGCTTGACTGATAGGTTTGAGGCATATCAGAGAGGCGAGGGGGATGGAACTTAATAAAAACTAAACACGAAACATGTTCAAGGTTCAACAAACATTTATTTGTTGCAGCCCTTTCCCTTAGCTCGTACCTGTTCTAAGCATGTTGCTGTGATGTTAGCGTCGTACCAAAAGCCCAATCAAGCCGGATAACTCGATTGGCATAACTTAGGCTTAACCTCGCATAAGATATGAGGGTCAGCCAGTTCAAGTGCCCTCAGGGATGACTCCCAGAGAGGCAAGGATGGTGACCATTTAGAGGGTTACCTCTGATAGGCTGTCATCCCATAGCCTCTAACTTTCGCTCTAGCCTCCTGTGACCCCTATCGGACCTGTGGTCCGAAAGGCAATCACAGTAATAATAAATTCTTAATTTAAAACTTTGTAGTAAATTATTTTTCAGAATAATTCAAAAATGTTTTCATGTAATAGTTTTACTATGATCTAATATTTGCATATTTACATATTGATTTTTATTGTAATTTTTATTTGATCATTTATAAAACAAACTAACTGGTGTGTATAGTTGATCAAATATTGCATAAAGTTGTGTGAACAGAGTAAATGTTTGAATTTCATAAGACATTTGTATTTCACTACATTCTTTGAATTTTTAAATCAATGTCATAAAATTTAAAAGAAATGTACTGTTCTGCAAAGCTGAATTAACAATTTTTTGCTACTAACAAGGGAAGCACATGGTATTGCTAATAAAAATTTTACATGATGTTTTCTAAATAAGCTCAATTTATCTGCATTTAATCACTAGTAAATTATTTTTTTTAATGAGGTCTGCAAAAATAATTATAAATAACCAAAAATTGCACTGTTTGGATACCATTTTATGCAAATTCATGGAGTGATGCTATTTGTTGCTGGTTATAGAGAAGTGAATCTCAGGTGATCAAAATAGTTCACATGGTATTACATCACATTTGTGAACTTCTGTGCACCCATTGTCTAAAGTTAATGAGTAATAAATTGATAGATGATCAACCTTCCTGAGAGGATATTTCTATTTCCTGCACCATCAACTTTCATCGAAAGAGTCAACCCTGTCATCAACTAAGTTTGACTAAGTGCTATTGAATTCTAAGATTGTGCAGATGAAACACCAAGAGTCAAGGATTTGATTTTCACTCGTTTTAGAGTGTAAAGATCTCAAACTCAAGCAAGAGGAAATGGGATCTATCATTGACATCTGTGAGGTTGTCTTTGATAAGGACTCTGGCTGTTGCAAATATGTTTTGCAGCAAATTTCCACTTGTTGTAAAGATAGACATATGAATTATTCAAAAACTTCTTGCTGTAGAACATGCTTGAATTACTACATGAGCACTAATGAGCACAATAACTCCCAACATTGTGTTGAAAAAGAATTGATAGTTGAAGAGAATGGCAAGTCTTCTCTCTAACTTTCTGTATTAAGCTTAGTACTCAACCACTTTTCTATGCTGGAAACCAGTCTGTAAACAGAAATGTTCATGACGGAAAAAAGTGGTGCTCATAAATTTTTTTCCTGACTTGAAATGTCTGTGAAGTAGACTCTGGCTCACAGAAAAATTAACTTTCTGACAAGCCTATACAGTGGAAAGCCAATGTTCGTTTCCAGGCAATCATAATTTTTAATGTGGTTTTAAATGTGGCAGCAACCTGTTTTATAGTGCATGACCCAAAAATGTTTTTTTTAATTTTTGTTTATAATTGCTCAAATTATGAATTTCTGTCAGCAATAACAGACACACAGCAACATCATAATTGAATTTATCTTTACTCTCACTTCTGTCAGTCATTTTCATTTCTGTTGCATAGGGCTGTGAGTACCATCAAATGTCTGTTGTGTCAGTCTGGCATGTATTCTGCAACCAGATGATTCTGTTAAGTTTTTCTGTGGGATCTATACACACAGAAAAGTCTGGGGTCATAAACTTCTATTAGCAGAGAAGGTTACCGAGTACTTAGCTTTACAAAAGATGCAGACAACTAATGACAAACTCTAAAAGTGGGACTTAAGAGCCATAACCTAAGGCCAGTGCCAGATTAAGCATTGTGGAGTTCTCTAGGCAATTGAAATTTTGGAGTCACTTCACAAATTATCTCCTAATGCATTTTTAATTTTATCAAACGACAATTATAATGAATTAATATTAATA
>JAQFZN010002532.1:0-11146 GCA_034687075.1 Geophilus carpophagus | reverse complement strand
TATAGAACTATTTCCTCTTGCCACAGCTTCTGCTTCAATCATTACAGAGAATCTTCATGAAGTACATTGTAGATGGAAAGGCTTCAAGAAAATCATTAGTGAAAATGGACCTCAATTTGTTTGCAAAATATATAAAAGATTTTGTGAATGATACGGCATGGCACCAAGAACAATTAGCGTGTATCACCCGCAAGCCAACCCAACAGAACAAGTTAATCGAGATTTGAAAACAATGCTTGCCATATTTACAGATATTCACAAGAACTGGTCTAAATTGATACATGACTTTGCTTTTGCTATAAGAACACCCAAATCAGAAGCCACGTGGCATTCACCAATGGTCGAATTGTTTTGCCACCTTGTAGCCCTTTACTTGTGGATTCAACTAATGACTTTGATTGTAATCACCCTGAAATTTAGGATTTAGTAAGACTCGACGCGCACAATTCAGCGCACACAGCTTGGCGCCACTATTTTTTGCCGTGGACAACTCAGCGCAAAATTTAAAGTTGCGACTTCGCCGTTCATTAGCATAACAATAGCAAAACATTTGTGCATCTACGGGCACTCAAAGCCATTAAAAAAGAATATATTAGTTGGCACAGGTGGAGGTGTCATAAAAGCAGATGGATATATGAATTTAGAAATAAAATGGAATCAAGGTTGCCAAGTGCTTGAGTTCTTGGTACTGCCATCTTCTGTTCAATTCATCCTCCTGCCAGCTCCATGGATCAAACAAAATAACTAGACGTGACGAATACGCAATGCCAAATATCTCAGTGATACTTGCGTGTTTAGGTGGTAAAAAGTACGTTTCCACAATGGATCTGTCAAAAGGTTACTACCAGGTCCGACTATATCTGAAAGACAGACATAAAACAGCGTTTAATATGTCGTTTGGTACTTTCGAATTTATGCGTATGCCATTTGGTCTCTCCAACGTTTCAGAAATTATGAAAAACATCAAAGATTACACAATAAAGCTAATAAAATTATAGGTTACACATGCGGAGATCTTGTTTGGAGAAAAACTCACCATATTTCGGACGCTGAAGCCAAATTCACAGCAGGTTTTGCCGAAAAACGAGATGGACCGTGGAGAGTGATCGAGAAGCTCGGTGGAAACGCTTACAAGCTGCAGAAATTGCTCGGTGGCCAAATTGCGTCATCAGTTGCAGTTTCTCACTTAACACCGTATATCCCTGAATTTCCCATTGAAATTTGGTCAAAAGACTAAGACACAGCTTCTCCACACACAATAAATACACCACACAAAACTCCATCTTGGATTGGTGAACGAACGGCGACTGGATTCGTAAAAGATCACGAAAATCAAATCAGTGTCATGGTAAGAGACACAAGAAAGTACACGACCAGATTGACACACTGATACACGAAGATAATTTGCCTATTAATAAAAATCCAGCACCAGAAACACGTAAATCCAACAGAGAAAAGCATAAAAATCCAAAGTTCACTAACGATAATTTCGTGTCAAAACAGTCTTATGTATCTTCCTTGCATACACAGATAGATGACGTCACTAAAGACAATAGTAAATCAACAAGTGAGTGTTCCTTAATGTAGAGAGACCCCTATGATTGATGACCAATACCAATTGTTTAAAACTAACAAATGACGTTGGCCATGAGTCATTGACCTACATAAGCATTTTAGTTGAACTAGAGAGACAGTTAACTTGCTAGCTTATTCAACGCGTGTTTCCCAACATCTACTACTTGGTTCTCGATTACATACGTAATCCAGCCGTGTTATTTCTGTTTCCCCACACGTGGAATAGTTTCTTAAAAATTGTTGTTTCTGGTTCAGTAAGTAAAATTAACTGAAAAATGAGTAAAGATAAGAATAGATCAAGATCGCGAAAAGAAAGTAGTGTGGCGCCAGTAAGTAATCAAAAATAATTATAAACACGATAATTCATTTATAAAAATTAGAAAATTAAATGGAATGATTCCACTCATTAATTGGAAATAGTATAAAATACAGACTTTTGTGTAGGAAGTACATTTGATATTACATTAAACTTTAGTACAGTTGTTAACAAACTAAAAAATTAAATCATTGTACCTTATTTGTTAATATAATATAATCTCACACAATATAATATATGATAACTAATTAATTTGTTTACAATTTATTTAAATATTATTTTTTGTTTCTACTTATTAGAAAACTACAAAAAGCATTCAGCAGAACTTCAAATCTTGAAAGTGAAGATGATTTAAAATAAAAAAAATATAGACAACACAAACGAATAAAACAGTTTTCATCAGATTAAGATAATCAACCAATTTCAAAAAGTATATTATTCTCCTAAACCCTTATTTTAATTTTCTGAGATTTTTATTATTGTAGAAATTGCATTTAAAGACTTTGTACTCCCTTTGTATCTAAATGACTCTGCTGCTGTTTGTCATGATGGTAAATACAATAAAAATACAATAAATATCTTAGAAATTTAATGTCTTATTTATTTATTTATATATAAACTTAGATTTTTATCCAGACCATAATGAAATGAGGGTTATGCTGCTCAAATTAATTCAAATAGAGAAGGTTTGTTTTAAAGTTTGTTATATTTCTAAGTAGAAAATTTATTTTAATGCCACATTTATTTTTTGGAATTAAAAATAATAACCATCAGAATGACAAGATTGCTACTACAGTGCAAGAAATGAGTTTAGATAAATTTACTTTATTTTATTAGAATCTGATAATCTACAAGATTATCATGCAGCTTATGAAACTGCAGCAGTGAATAAGCAAATGGAATCTGAGAACAGTTAAGCTAACAATTGATTCCATTGATTCTTATTAAATTATTTCAAATCTCTATTCAGAATTTCAACAACTTGTATTATAAAAATTGGAAGAAATTAAATCTCAATCAAAACTGAATGAACATCTCATTTGCAAACTGTTATTAAAAGACAAGAATGCAACACTTATTTCCCAAAATGATTTACCATCGTACCTTAAGTACAATTAATGACTGAAGGACATGGAAGAGTGGTTAAAGAATGAGTGCCAAAAATATTAAGAATCATAGTTAAGGAGAAGCATAGAAGCATCATGCACCAATCAGCAGCAACAATTGGGAATTCCAACTGTTGAGGAAGGCTACTCCAAAAGAAAGAAAATTGCTGACATGTTTTCCAAACCAGCTCCAGCAGTCATGGTTCCAAAGTATACAATTGTAGAGGTTATAGACAACTATCCTGGGCTAAACAGCACTTTGAAGGCAACTTTACAAGCTGAAAAACAATGCGAGACACAGCGTGATGTTCGCCTTGTGTTGTCGGGTCTCATCGAGAAAGTTTGCAAACTGGAACTCCGTGGTTTTCTTGCCAACATTGCACAGGATAAGAAACAGAAATTTGAATTCCAGGCATACAGATCCAAAATTATCCTGAAACGAGTGGAATCATTTATTAATATGGAAGAAGCGACTTTTATTAAGGAGCACATTCTCGTAACTTCACTTCAAATAATTGACTATGCGTGTTGGACAGTTTCTCAAAGTAGCAGTGATTTGTGGTACATGCTTCTCCGAATTCGGATTTCAAGTTCAGTTTCGCATAGAATAATTACACGTAGAGATGATTTTGCTACACTAGCCATTCAACTTGTCAACAATAAGTTTATTGGAAATGAGGCAACGAAGTATAGAAACAAAATGGTAAAGACTGAAAGATTATCGTTTCAATTCAATTCAAACAATTCCTGCAAATCATGTGAGCCATAGCAAGAATGTTGCGGATCAATACTGTGTTACTGTAGTGCTTAAAGATACGGCCCAGGGGTTTAATACGATTCAAAAATTTAATTATGCACTCGAATAATAAATTCTGTGAAGAAGATGAAGAGGAGAACAATAATTACAAATTAAATGAAAATCAAGAATTGAACGAGGAACTTTAAGTATCTAGTTATGGGTAGGTCGAGTATTGAACAATCCACAACCAGATACTTCTACAAAAATTAAAAGTTGTTCGAATAAAAATAGTCAATTTATATTTTCCCCGGAAGAAGTAATTAAAGATAAAAGTAAAATTGGCTTTAACGCAGATGCGAAAGAATTTATGTTGTAACTGATTAGAAACAAATTACACGGCAGCTAGCCTCATTCAAAATACTTTTAAAAAGAAATGAATGTTATTAAGTCGTAAAATAAAATAAATCTTTTACTGAGTTCAAGTGTTTTTCAAAAAATTAAAAATGAAGACAATATAAAATCAGACAAAAGTAGCTATCACATATTGATCTTTTAAAACTCATGTGATTTAATTATTGAAATTTTTGATTTCACATGTGCCACAGTAATTTTAAAAACAAAATATAATGTACACAAACAGATAAACAAAAAGAAAAACTACAATTCATTCCGAAAAATGAACGAATTCAAATACAAGAATTGTCACAAAATAGACTAATGTGTTAGCGACTATTTCCCTATCAAATAAAAATTGAGACAAATTTAGCAAATGCCGCATTCATGTGTGAAAGAGGTCTTACATTGATAAAAATCAAGAATCAAGAAATTAATAGCCCGAAATTCGAATTGTAGACCTTCATTTAGTTACCAGGGACTGACCACGCGGAGATTAGGGTTAATTTTTAACCCTAACAAAAAAAACTTGAAAAATAGATTCATTTCGAGAAAACAATTTCAAACTATCTGGTTCTAGGCATTCCTTTCTTAGCTTTAGCCGAAACACATGTAGGAGAATATGTGATTAAATCACCGATTGATTAATAAATCGAGAAACTGCGACCACATTGCGTCCGAGCAAACAGAATGTCGAACAACCGATCCGGAACAGGAAGTACAATCTGGCCAAACGATACAATCGATCAACGTTTTATACAGGGAAACACAACACCACCTGAAGTCAAAACGTAAAATTAAGTAGTAAATAAGAAAATTAATATTAAAATACAACAGAAGTTAAACTTTTCTTTCTTTTCTAATTTAATTCTATGCTCCATGTAATTTCAATTACGCCGACTTTATCTGTGATGTTAAATTTACCAATTCCTAAAAATAATTTAGGTGCCATTTTGAGTGATGTTTTGATCAATTTAAAACCGAGAGATAAATTATATGCAATGTTTACGAATCTTAATCAAATGAATAAATTAAAAGGTAAAAAAAATTAATATAAATACAAATACAAATAAATTAAATTAAATATTTCTCTTTTTCAATTTTATTTAGGTGAAAGGATTTTTTACTAAACCATAAAGCAGTGAAAATGCATGACAAATGGCTGGAAGAGTACAACAAAAATTCTTTACATGATGACATCACAAATGAAATGGAAGTGTATCGACTAGCAATTAGTTATTTAAATGAAGAATTAAGCGAAAATTTAACAAATATCGATTTTCGTTTTGTTTTACTTGGCGTTTTCATAGATTATGGATGGTAAGAATATTTTTTTCAATTAAAATTTATGAATGAAATTTTAATGTTTTTTATTTTAGGTTTTATTTGTTGCTTTTTATATTCAGTTAAAGAAATTGATGCAAAAATTAAAACATGAAAACAAAACTATTTATTTATTAGATAAATTAAATTTCTTTACATGGATTATGTATTCTTTAATTTTTTTTTCATCAAGTTTTATTGAAGAAGAGCATATGTTGTGGTATTACTATTCAGCAACATTACATTTTGTATTTCTCCTTGAGAGTTTAAAGGAAAAAAATGTAAAGTGTTGTAGTCATGTAATATTAATAGTGAAAAATTTGCTGCATTATCTTATGCTACAAATTAGACTTGCTGAATCTAATGATGCTAATAGTTTCTGCCTAAACTATACTAATTTGCATCTTAAAAAGGTATAAAAAGCATATTTAATAGACAATTAATTTTAATCTTTAAAATGTCTTTAAAATGTCTTTAAAACGTATTTAATAGACGCATTTAATATCAATCTTTAAAACATCTTTAAAACGTTTTTATAAGACGTCTTTATTTGGTTGTCAATATGTGACATTATAACATCTATTAAACGTCTTCAAAAAACATCTTTAAGAGGTCTTTTAGGTAGGTCTTTTTTTGGTATATGTGCTGCTTGGGATCAAGCACAACCCCCCAAACAAAAGTCCTGCAACAAAGCAATTTTTTCACTCACTTCAAACGTTGTTAGTGTTTAGCATTAAAACCATGGTAGCTAGAGAAATGAAACTTTAAAAATTAAAAATTTTAGATCAGATTAATTACAGATTAATTATATCTTTATTCAGTATATAATAAACAAAAATAACAATTACACAGAAGGCAAAATTACTGCAACACAACAAAATTTGTACAAAAGAAGGAAATTTTGAAGATTCTTCTATCTAATAACACAATTTGCACCAGAATTAATGACATGTCCTGCAACATTAAAAAGACAGTCACAGGTGAACTTCTTAACATGTCATTTACATTACAAGTAGATAAATAAACTGATATTGTATAAGTGGCAAGGCACAGCTCTTAGGCTTTGTAGGATTTATTTATGAACAGAAGATAATAAATCAATTTTTATGCTGCAAAGGACTTTTTGGGCGTACAACTGGCCAGGACTTATTTGACATGATAATGTCATATTGTGATCAATGTGATCAATGTGTTGGTGTTGGTACTGACAGAGCAGCATCTACAGTATGACGAGACAAGTCAAAAAGATTTGTGACTTTCACAAAAACAATCAATCAAAATATAACATTTCATCACTTTTTTTTGCACCGAGAAGTACGTGTTATAAAAACAATGCTTAAGAAACTAAATGAAGTTTTAGATTATGTAGTTTTCATGGTTAAAATGAGATCAATGAAAAGCCGAATTTTTAAATAACTTTGATTATCTTTGGACACAGACTACGAATGTTTACTTTTTAATACAGTCATCACAATTTAGTTACTTATAAGATAACACTTAAACAACCAGTTAAGAGTACTCTTTAACAAACGTATTATCTCTAAAAAAAGCAATTTTAGCTAAACCTTTCAAGAGTTAGTCAATTTAGATATAGTTAAACCATCCCCAGCACTGCTGTTGTGAGAGTAATTCTAATAATCACCACTAGAATTCGCCACTTGTAATAAAATAACTTTATCCTGTTTTCTACTAAGGGTTATACCGATCTTACATGGCACAGTCAACAGTCAGAAGATTGGTGTGAGAAACCCATGGAAAAACTTCAAGTAAAAGTTCAAGAAGTTAGCAGATTTGACGTTAAGGATATTTAGGTCTGATTCATACGAAAAACACAGCATTTCACTCAAATTAGCCATCAAAAACGATGATGCCAAGAAGGGAGTGAAAATCAAAAATAATGCACCCACATGAGCACGACCATACAGTTGTTGATCTAGGAAGAATAGATCTAACAAACACCAAGGTAGTCAATCCCTTCCAAATTTATAAAGAAAAAAAATTATTTATAGGCCAGTTTCTTGTTTAAACATAGCACTACATGTTTCCACTTTTCAGCCATTTTAAAACAATTATATAGCAATAGAATCAAAAAGATTAGGCCTTATATACTTTTTAGGACTATATATAATCTCAACCAATAATTAGTCACTACTTCCGCCATCATAAGTATGATGACGGATAACAGAAACTGACGGTTAATCGAGCAACGGTTAATTGAAGTTTTACTGTATTGGGCCCTGCAGCACACTATTGTCACAGTGTGCTGCAGGGTCATTGTAAAAGCTAAAAAAGAGTAATAAAGTCAGTTCCTTTTAAGAGCTCAATAAGACAACAACTCCTAATTTGCTCCAGATCAAGACCATAAAGAGAATTTAGTTTAAGTCCAATTTGGACTTAGTCTCCACAAAATCAATTGGACTACAACTAGAACTTGGATAAAATTTAGACTAACATTTTCCTTTCCCTTTCCCTTTTTTAATATAGTTCCTAGCTCGCTGATCTCCTCATTTGAGGAGGCTGTAAGAGCTAGATGGAAAAGGTCCCTGAGAGGTTACTAGTTTAAAGCCTCTCAGGTAGTTAGATAAGTACCTTTTCTCCATGTTAGAGAAGGCTTAGTTACCTTGAGGCCAGTAGGGTCTCCCCTCCTAGTCCTACTTTCCTCTTACCAAAAAGTGATCTATGATCGCTTCTTAGGTACCCATCTCCCTCCTGCTTCTATCTACAGGAGAGGAAAGATTGTTTTGATACAATTAAGATGCTTCTGTCTCTGCACCTAAACAAGAAATACCTCAAACGAGCTCCCAAGCTACCCTGCTGACTACTCAGGTTGTATCTGCTAAACAGGAACCCCAAGAGAATCCCAAATCAGAGGGGGAAGTGTACTATGCCACTATAGATAAGGAGGACCCTCAAGGGCATGTGGAGAACCCAAATTCAGAAATTTGCATGCCAATATCAGTAGTTAAGGGGACCAACTAGTACACAGGACATCACATCCGAAACTATATGCCTCCTTGTAGCCCCTCCCCTTGTAGGTGTGTCACATCTGGATCCATACAAGCGCCTTCAAGCCCCTCCCCCAATGACTGACATCACATCTGGGACTTTACTTCTATCATTTAACCCCTCCCGCAAATGAGTGACATCACATCACTTCCTGAACTTCTTCTCCCTTTAACCAAAAAAAAAATATTTAATGAATTGTGCTTTTATTTTGTTGTAAACTACAATTTTTATTTTTAGTCTTGAAATAGTACATCAATTTCGAAAAAATTGACCTAACTTACTGATGTGTGTAGCTTGCCTGTGCAGAAACTATCCGGGCCCTGATTTCACCCGAGCATAACCCGGGGGTTAACCGAACCTCTGTAAATCTTGTACAATCCACGTTACAACAGCAAAACATCATAATCATTTTAGAGTTTTCCTCAAGACTCAGCACAGTCATCTGCGACAACACTGTTTTAAAAAAATATCAGCTCTTGTTGGATAATTAATAAATAAATTAAATCTCATTTGCTTATCAACTAATTCCTCGAGTGTGTATCGTGAGTCCATTGTAATTTGTGAATGCACTCACTTAACCCTTCCCTCCTCTATTTATTGCCTGCTCTCAAAAGGAAATCTCTAATTATGAAAAGGCTAAAATCAGTAGGGGAGGCTTTAAGTTTTCTGACATAAAAATTACTTCCACATTGATAACTATAAGTGGAAAGCAGTGTAGCAGCACAGCTTCTTCCCATGGAAGAGATTTTGATAATTTAATAAAAGGTGTGGATTTTGTCGAGTTTACACAAACATGTTCTGGTAAAGTAAAACCAATTGTTATGTTGGTAGTAGATGGGGGACCTGATGATGTAATTTTGTAGGTACGAAAAGGTCATTAAAGAAGCTTGTAAAAATTTCATTATGTATAATTTGGATGCTCTGTTCATTGCTACGAATGCCCCTGGAAGGAGTTATAATCGCGTTAAAGACGAATGGCTCCACTTAGTAGAGAGTTATGCAGAGTTATTCTAGAACACAAGCATTTTAGCAAACATCAAGACAGGATGATAGACCCAGAAATGTAAAGAAAAAACTTCGAGCATGCTGGAAAAGTTTTGAGCAAAATTGCAGATTGACGGTTTTGCAACAAAAACTCAATATGTAAAACCTGAGAAAAGTGAATGTTATGATACAGAACAGATTTCCACCGAATGGAAAAGAGATCATGTTTGAGAAGGTCATTATTTCATGCAGGTACCATTGCTGAATGAAGCCAGAACTGGTTTAATCAAATAACTTATATCAAATGCCCCTAACTTCTAATATACTATATGCTTCTAATTCATTAGATCAATATATAATTTGTTCAGAAAAACAAACTAATAAAGAAAATGTGCGAGCTGATGCAGAATGTGAAACCAAAGAAACTGATGAGCGAGCTCAGAATGAAACCGTAATATCAACATCTTATGATATACTGTAAATATCATCAATAAAGAACCAAAAAGCGAATAGGAATCAGAACAAAATATTATTATCAGCAGACTATGGTAAACATAAAAACAACTGTATATTTTTCAATGACACTGCATTGTGGCCACCAAACTTGTCTGATAAAATGATTCAATACAATTTGATAAACCTTGCAATCTTAGAGATATTACAATCCTGAAAGTAAAATATAAAGATAGAAACCAATCCTATGATAGAAATGTTTGTAAATTAAATATTTATTGTGTGAAAGCAAATGACACTAATGAATTCCATCAGAATTGCACCTCAGGCCTCTCAAGTGCTAAATCTGCCACAGCAGGTGACTAGCAGACAACTTATTGCTATAGTACTGTTAAATTTACCTGTGGGAGATGCAACTCTACTGGCGAGAAGTGGTATTTTATATGTAACAGTTCATCTCATATTTTATGAGTTTTCATTTTTAGATTTAAGCTATTTGCAATTAATGTTTTAAGTTTGATAAATACTTTCTATGAAGTTTAAGTGAAACATCATTATATAATTGCATTTTGTTGTTAAATTGAATTGTAATCAAATGCCATCTGGGGAGTAAATTTGTCACTGCAACAATAAGTCGTCTGTTAACCACCAAACTTGTGAGTAAAAAAAAAAGACAGATAACTTCTTCAGTTTAAGATAGAAAAGCATTTTTATTTTTATTTCGAAAAGATTAGGCAAGGAAATATTTTGTAGTTGAGTTTATTGCAACAAATGAGGTAGAAGCAATATCAGAAACATGGATAATAAGTGACAATGAAGCCTATTGGCCTCCAATGAAAGGAGCTAAATTAGCAGCAGCCAAGATAACCTAACCTAACCAACTCCGAAACCAACTCCAGAACCAGAAGTAGTGGAAGCACACGCCGCAGAATCCACGGCGCCGGAACCACCGCCAGCCAACCCGCCATCAGAATCAGAGGAGGAATTGGAAGACAGCGAAAAATACGCAGCCTTAGTCAAAATGATGAAAGATGCAGAGGTAGAGTACCGCCGAATTCAAGGCCAAACCTCCACAACAGAGTCCAAGTTGGATGGACTTCCACCAATTCAACAATAGGACCGAATCCACACTTGTGTTGCCAATGGCAACCTGGAAACGCGGCATTTCATCTTAAATATTAGGGGGTTTCAATAAGTATGTGATTATTTGATTATTTTGATTATTTTGATTATTTGATTATTTGATTAGTC
>JAQFZN010002531.1:0-11146 GCA_034687075.1 Geophilus carpophagus | reverse complement strand
ATTTGACTTGTCGTATTGAAACTATTGACGGTGTAATGAAAAAATGTTCTTCTTGGACAGGTTTTCAGTCTGTAAATGATTTAACTGTTAATATAAATACTAATATTGAAAATTTTAATGCTTTATTAGCATATAAAAATCTTCAACTATTGGATATAAGTGTACACGTGCCTGTAGATTCAGAAATGGTGGCTCAATGTATCAGGTCTTTACCACTAACAAAACTCGTTATTGATTATAAATGTCAAGGAGTAAACATATGTCAAAGTCTGTTTGAATGCTGGAAAAAGAATCCAAAAACTGATTCTAACTTACAAATTACCTTTAAATGCTTCAACACTTTTGCTTCGATGTTTGATATCGACACAACAAAATTTCCCCTTTTCTTCGACTATTCAGATTGTCAATCAATAAATATGTTAGGTTTTAAAGAATGTATTAATCACCAAATTACAGCTGATAATCCAATGATATTAAATATATTTAGAAGTTTATTTAACCGTGTAACCGACACACCAGCAATATCAATAAAAGATCTACTCTCTAATACGATGAAAATCTTTTCATATATTGATGGAAACAGTGATATTACAAGTCCAATTTTTGAAACCGATTTAGAAGATGCGTTGAAAGATTTTTGCAATGATTTGTATCTTATAATTTGTGCAGAATTTGGAGCTTTAATTAAGGGTTTAGGAAATAAATACTGGCAAAGTGTGTGTTTGGGAAGTGTTACACAATTTCAGATTAATAAACTAGCACTTGATTTGTCAAAATTTAATGTTGATCTTTATGTCGGTGACAGAAACTTTAATGTCTCTGACTCTGAATCAATTTTCGAAGAAATATTACCCATATATAACTGCTTCGTAACTAGAAAGCTGGAATAAATTGAAAGTAGATAATAAATAATAAAATAGAAAAAACTTGAGATAAAGTTACCAAGTTACAAACATTAAAATATAATTGGATGTCTAGTTATTTGCATACAAGTGCATATTTGTTTTATTAAATCTAGTTACTTATGTTTCGATCCCATATGAAAACATTCTGCATGCTGTTTTCTGCATAAAAACTACCCAAATTTATGTGGAATTCTGCAGAAACCTTTTTCATAGGGGATGGATTCTTGCCATACATATGGCTGATGTATTGCTTCTTTCTTGTATTGTAAAATTTCTATTTTTTTCTCATACTTTTTTACATTGTATAAAAATAATCAACAACGAACTTTTTATACTTTAAAAGTGCAAAAGTATCTTTAGTTCTATGATATATGGATTGTCTTGGCAGGGTAGCGCTGAACAATCACAAACTTTTTTTTAAATTTGGTAAAATTATTTTATTCTAAATTTTCTAAATTGATGTAATTAAATATCCATAAATAGTTTATAGTTTTAATTATGGTGTTGTGGTTTATAAAACAAGATTTAATCAGAATAATTCTGTTATTACTCAAATGTTTTTTATAATCAAGAAATGTGAATAAATGTAATTGTGCAATATATTCTGTAAAATAATAATTGTAATTTTTTACTGTGAAATAAATATAACAATTTTAAAATTTAAAATTAAACTGCAGCTAATTGTTCTTTAATATCCTGATAGAATATTAATTTTTGTATTTGTTGATGAGTTCTTTTGAGTATGACAAAAAGCAAACAAGTTCTTCAAACAAGAGGCAACTGTTAAATAGAGAGTGGAGGAGAAAATTAACAAACTCTTAGAGGATAAAACATAATAAAAATAATTTTAAAAAAAGGTGAACAAAAATTTATTCAGCAAAATTTGATGATTTCTTAAAAGTTTGGTTTTGAGATGAATATCTATTTTTTGAACATACATCTGTCCCAATTTATTCCGACAATCGACATTCTACTGTAAAATAAATAGTTCTATGACTTAGATTTGAACAAACAATCCCATTGGGTAACTATTAATCAATAACGAAAGTGAGGCTAATCTCTTGGTTACTATAGCAACCAGGTGTTCTGTCACAATGTGATAGTAATATCAGACGTAAGAGGTGCGTAAGTAGTTTTAGTCTCTAAATGTGATTTTATTTTGCCTGTTAGAACTTTTTATTTTGCCTGTTAGAACTTTCAGAAGTGTTTAAAACTTTGAAGTAGCATTGGAATAAGGTAAAGTTTTATCTAAAATTCAAAAATTCTACTTTTCTAAAACATTTTAATTAAATTTAAAATCATGGTTACATTACCAAGGCTGCTTACACCAATGTCAGTTAAAATAAGTTTAAGTTTAGATTAAATAAAGTTAGTTTAGACTAGTTTAAGTAACACAGACCAGGTTTTTTGGTACCCTTACTGCTAACAGGGTACCGTGCTTTTTGTCACAGGCCCAAAATGGCGGATATACGTTACTTAAACTTATCAAAGTTAGATCGGTAGGCTTGTTTTGAAAATGAATTACATTAATTAGAATTTTATTTTTGCACGGCAACATGACCAAAAGAAAGTTTGGAATCGATTTATATATTGTGGTAAATCTATAAGTATTTCTTAAAACTTTTAGGACTGATTTAGTCCTGTTGGTCATTAACATTATCAACTGAAGACATTTTGGATTGAATGATCACATGATTACATTAAATCAATTCTAGCGGTTCTTACAAACATTCGAGATTAAAGCTTAAGAAAACTAAACAAAACTAAACTCCATTTAATTTATCAAGCAAATGTTTGGTACAACAGAATAATGTGACTGTATTGTAAAAATCAATAGTCTGTTTATCTCTAATTTAGTTAACTGTAGATTTAGCTGATATCGATATGACCCAACCCAAGTCCTTGAAATAGAGTGAAAAAAAAAGTCATGTGATTAGCTTTCTACTTTCCCACCCTTGTAATAATTGATTAAGCCATTTTTTAGGAAATTGTGATAGCTATTTCAAATTAATCAGAAAACAAGTACAAATCAAATATATTCAAAATTGGATAGACTTATATAAAGAAGATCAGGTTAATGGTATTTCTTAACTATCCAAGCGGGGACCATGAGGATAACAATTATCCCCAAGCAGTAGTTTTAAATATGAAAATTTTTAAGTTTGTAGAAATACTGTAGATGAAATACAAATAATTACTTACATTTCTTTTTTAAAAATATTCATTCAGACTGTAATTTTTTTATTTCTTAATATTTTTAGGGAAAGAATCACGTTTTCCTGCATGGGGTAGAACATGCAAATTATTCAAAGAATCTTACCAAACTACAAACAATCTGCTTCTTAAACTGTTTGCTAATTAAGACTCAAAATAAATTGTGACTACAACAAACTACAACATGGCTAGCAGTAAACAACATTCAGATTCAGAAGATTCCGATTTAGAATCAGAAGATTCCGATTTAGAAGATAATAAGAAGCACAGTAGCACATCACAAAGTAAGATCATTTACAATATTTTAATTTGTGAGAATATTTACCATAAAACCGAGTGACTGGCCAAAATTTTCATAATATTGTTAATAACTTTTTTAATTTAAAAGCTGGATCTAGCCTATAAACACATTTACATGGCTGTTAGGAAGGGAAACCACTTAGAATTACAACAATTTTATTTTTATTTTAAATATAACTCTTTTTAAAAAAATCTCTCGGTGGCCACATTCACTCTTGTTTAAAGGTGGATATGGCCATTGTGTGGAATTGGCTAAGAATGTGTCATTTGGCCATAATATAGTGTTATTAAGTAGAATGTGGCCATAATTAATGTTTTAATTTTCTTTTATTGATATCGCAGTTGATTTCAAGGTATCACAGGTCATTTTAAGAGATATTACATATCAATATAAAAATTATCACAAATAAATTTCACAATTATCACAAATAAATTTAAAGATTATAACAAATAAATTTAATATAATATTATATTTATATTTGATATAAAATTAACAAATTTTAAAAACAAATTTTACTGTTGGTAAATGTCACTTTTAAAAGATTACCAGTTAATTTACCAGTACTCATCCATCTGTGGAATTTGTAGAGCCCCACAGCTATTTGCTGCTTTTGATTGCTGGATGATGTTAATGATGTCTTGGTTCTCATAATACAATGCATTAATTTTCTTAAGCCATTTCCAATTGTCATCACAGATACTGTTGCTCCATTTTTATCAATATGAATAATTTTACCTGGGAATTTTTTCCCTGCATATTCTATAATAACAAAGTCATTGGCTACAAACTTTTGATTATTGCTGTTATAGTCATCTAATTTCTCTTCTATGTCAGATAGTGGATCAGTGTCTAAAGATGATTTTAGTTTTGCATTTTCATTTTACCTTTTCTTAGTTTCATTTGGTGTAATTATCATTTCTATTTCACATTTCACATTATTTTTCTCAGAAAGATTTTTTTGTAAAATGATAACATATTGATGTACTTTAGTTTAAAATATATAAAATTTTTTTTTATAGAATACTTTTTACAAGGGTTCAATTTAGGAATAACATACACTAGCTCACATATGTGATATGGATTTCTTAATAATAAATAAATAATCGACGCGAAACACACAAGATTTAAATTGTAATGAATGTGTATATTATCCGTAAGAACACTTTTACATATACACAAGTTATGAGGAAAAAAAAGGAATGGTCGTGCAACACTGAGTATCAAATAAAAGAACATAGGTTTATTAAGATATATGTTGAGCGGGTGGCTCGTACAAAATTTTACAAACAAGTGATTTTACAAACAAGTGATATACAATCTCGAGATATTAAAACAACTCGCAATTATTACGCGCACCGCTCGCTACAATAATAGTAATATATTAAAACATCACAAATTATACACTGGCATTGTCTTAATGCCACAAATTCCCCTCATTTGGGATTTTTTAATCTAAAAACAATAAAATTTATAACATAAAATTATTAATAACATTTTTCATTTTCCTCCCCGATATTGTCTTCGTCAGAATATCCGCCGGATTATTCTCGCCTCCTACAAAATCTAAAACGATATTAAAATTAGTTAAACTGAATTTACAATAATTTATACGTCTACTCAGGTATTTGGTTCTCAATTTCTGAGAACCTTCTCGCAACATTTTTATTACATTCATATTATCACAATAAATAATCTTTTCAATATTATTGACTCGCAAAATTTCTTTACATAAATCATTTGTCCAAAGGACTTCTTTAGTTAACTCAGTCAAAGCATCTAATTCTGCTTCTGTAGAACTCATCGCAACAATTGTTTGTTTTTTACTTTTCCAATTGATTAAACAATTTCCAAAGAAAAGCATATACCCATTGAATCCCTTACTATCTATTGTGCGGTCTTGTGACGCATCACAATAACTAATTAATTTAATTTCCTCGGACTTTTCATATTTTAATTCTAAATCTGTAGTTCCCTTCAAATATCTCAATACTCGCTTTAATCTCTCATAATGCATTAATCTCGGATTGCTATTGTATCTAGCTAAGTTACTAAGTGTATGTGCTATGTCTGGTCTAGTGTGTACTGCTAATTACTGCAATGACCCCATTAGCTGTTGGTACTCGATACTATCATACTCGGGACTATTCTCATATTCATCGATATTTTGGTTTACATCACCTACACCTTTGCATATATTGCAATCAGTCATGTCGTATTTTTCAAGTAAGTTCCTAATATAAGCGCCTTGCATTAGGATAATATTACTCTCGCTATATCTCAACTCCATTCCCAACACCTGGCTTGGGTTTTCCTTAGTTGTCAATATTAAATCCTCTTTGATTAGATCAACTACTTGTTTCTCGAGTTTGTCGTCATTATATATAGTCGTGCAGTCATCCACATGGATGGCTAAAAAAACCCATTTCTGGTTCTCGATAACATAGTAAAGACATTCATCATCTTTGCTTTTACTCAACCTCGACTTCAATAATATGCTGTCCAATCTCTCGTGCCAATTCCTCCCAGATTGCTTTAATCCGTATATAGACCTGTTTAACTTACAACCCATTGTTTTATCTTTGTCAAATCCAGGTGGTTGTTGCATCCACACTTCCTCTCTCAATATGCCATTTAAATAAGCTGTTTTAACATCGTGCAATCTGATCTTGGCTTTAAATTGTACTGCAATTGCGATTAATAATCGTATTGTCTCAGTTCGCGCTACAGGAGAAAAAGTCTCCTCGTAAGTCTCCCCGTATTTCTGAGAGCATCCGACTGCTACGAGTCGTGCTTTGAATCTCTCAATTTCGCCATTGACGGCTGGTTTCACTCGAAAAACCCATTTTGACTTAACAGGTTTAATGCCCTGTGGTAATTTAGTCAAAGTCCATACTCCCAATCTATCCATATCCTCGAGTTCATCGCTTATAGCTCGCAACCATTGCTCTTTTTGGGGACTATTTAAAACTTCGCTATAAGTTTGAGGAATAATTAGATCGCTAGCCAAAAGTGTCTTATCCCTTAACCTCTGAGAACGTCTTACGCCTCCTTCAGCTAATTCTCTTTCCCTTCGCTCTCGCTCTAATTGCTTCTGCACCTCGATGACTGCTCGTGTTTGGCCCACTCGTCTTCCTCTTGGACATATTTGCATGTCATGTCCCTCGCCATTATTCACTATAGGTTCTTCCAGTTCTAAATTAGGCTGTTCTCTCATAATTTCATCGGGTTCTTCTCTATTTATGATTAACTGTTGAGGCTCGTCTAAATCTAAATTTACCTGAGGGACCTCCGCCACCTCTTGTTCTGAAAAATCGTTTTCAGTAATTAAGCTATCGCTATCTGTGTTAGAAATTAAATCATTTTCTCCTTCTAAATTCTCATTTTCTTCTTCATTATTGTTTTCTAAATAAGTATATCCTAACTTGTTTTCAATAAACTCAATATCATAAAATTCTCCAATTTTGTTTGTGTTTAGAATTAGAACTCGATATCCTTTTCTATTGTTTGGATAACCTAAGAAAATGCCCAGTTCCCCTCTGGGAAGTATTTTATTGCCCATTGTATGAACAATAGCAATACAACCAAACCTTCTCAAAAAGTTTATACTTGGTGTTCGGTTAGACCAAATACCCTCGGGTGTTTTATTGTGCACTCTCGTGTGACACAAGTTTTTAATTCGCACTGCACAATTAAGTGCTTCACCCCAAAACATTTTGGGTAGACATGAGTCTATTAACATTGTCCTAACAAGTTTCATAATTTCTTGGTTGGCTCTCTCGGCCACACCATTCATTTGGGGGTGATAAGGTATTGTTAGTTCATGCTTTATGCCTTTTCGTTTTAGGTACTCATCTGATCTGTCATTTACAAATTCTCCTCCATTATCACTTCTCAATATTTTTACTCTATTCCCTGTATAAGTCTCTAGAATTTGTGGCATTAAGACAATGCCAGTGTATAATTTGTGATGTTTTAATATATTACTATTATTGTAGTGTGCGGTGCGCGTAATAAATGCGAGTTGTTTTAATATCTCGAGATTGTATATCGAGTCACTTGTTTGTAAAATTTTGTACGAGCCACCCGCTCAACATATATCTTAATAAACCTATGTTCTTTTATTTGATACTCAGTGTTGCACGACCATTCCTTTTTTTTTCCTCATTTGGTAGCAGAGGATGGTTCGCTGCTTCATTAGTAATTGAATAAATAACTAGGATCATCGAGGAGAAAAACTGAGAAATATTCAAATTAGAAGAGTTTATTTACTCAGTACGGCGCACACACTTTACTTTTATTAATTAATTCTAATTTTTTAGCACAAAAATTTTCACAATATTTACAAATACAATTTATGTCATTAATACAATTAATCATTTCAATGTTCTCGATATTTGTTGGTTCTTGCGCTTCCTCGATTGTATTGTCAGTTTCTTCCTCGATTTCTGTTGCCTCTTGAGATGGTAAATCCACATAATGCTCGCAATCCGCGGTTACGGCTTCTCGAACTCTTCGAATACTTCCTATTACTGGAAAAGGGATATCTGCGCGCTCCATGCCTTTCAGTTTTCGTGGCTTTTCTTTAATATTCTCCGCGTAGTAAATCTCTTTCATCTTAATGCTTATTATTTCTTCATCCTCGCCCATCAAGTCGTAGTATGTGTCATTGCCTCCTCGAATTAGATATACTTTGCTTAAGTCATTTTTGTATCCTACTTCTATTAAATTTCCGCGATTTTTCTTCTCGAATCCGCGTGGAGGTTGATTTACTATCGGTGGAGGGGGCGGACAATTTTTAAAACTTTCGCGAATATTTTTCCTGACTTCATCATCCGTCATATTCGCTTCATAGCGCGAAAAATCTTCATTCAAATCTATTTCAATTTTATGGGTTTGGTTGATAATTCCCATATCACGCAAAAATTGTTGTTGATTTTTTACATCCTCTTCATTATTGCCGCCATGTTTATTCTCGATGGTTTTAATTTCCACGCTTTCTTCGATTTTTGGAACTTCAATATTTTCGAACTTTATGTCCTTTAAAATATTTCGCTGAAATTGGTCCTCACTTTCATCATCCCAACATTCCTGCTCCTCTGGTTCATGTTTACCGTAGTGTTTTTCCTTTTCATAATTCACTTTACTTTCGATTTGCAAAGGTTTCAATTTACTACTACTTGCATGGGCTTCTTTCTCGAAAAAAGTTTCCTTTTCCGTCTCATATCTCCAGTCATTATTTGCGTATACAATCTTTTTTAATCCATCCGGCAAATAAATGATTTTTACGACACGATTTGGGTCTTGGTTGTCGATCTCTCCCTCGAAATAATTTTCAACACGAACTGCGTTGGTCGGCACAGGACAACGTGGATTAATCCCCTCGCCGTTATTACTATCAATAAAAATTTTCTTAAACAGATTTTGACTTTCCTGTTTGGAGTCCTGTGCTTCCAAATTCCACTCGGCGTCCCACGGTTTCTCGCTGTAATCTCGATCATCGTTTGTCATTAACGCCGTCCTTTTACCTCCGCACGCTCCTCGTGGTTTCCAACGGGCGCCATCTTGTTTTTTTGGAATGGCTCCGGTTCTTCTCGAACTTTCTTGTTGTTCCTTTTCTCGACGTTCCTTTTCGCGATTTTTCCTGATTCGAATTTCACAATTCGCTGTTCGGTGGCCATACTGTTTGCATTCGAAACATAAATTTCCTTTGGTGCACTGGTATCGCCAATGTCCTGTCTCGCCGCAATCGTAACACATCTTACTTTTGTTCGCCATGTTTTTGCTGCTTACTCGACTGCTGCTGTTTGAAGAATAAGTTGTGCTCTCGCGTGATTGGCTATAACTATTATTTAGTCCGTCTAGCCTCCTATTGGCCTCCTCGGCCATTAGACCCTGTCTGGCTTCGTTTAATGTTATTTTTAAATATCCAAACGTATTTTTTGAATTCGAAAATTCCTTTCTAAGGCCTCGAGTGATAAAATGTAATAATTCTTTATCGTTTATTTTTGCATTTGTTGAATTTTTGCCTTAAATTTTCCGCCCTCTCAAAGTATTGGCTGATTGATTCCTGTCTCTTCATAGTAATATGAGTCAGTTTTTCTAGGGCAAAGATTTTTTCATCTGAACTTTTTTTTTCCATCCGGGTCTTTAGGTCGTTCCAGATGACTTTCGCATTTAATTTCTTTTTGCGGGTGTTAAATATTCTAAAATGTGCCATAATGCCTTAGCATTCGCAGTTTTCCATTCTCTATATTTTTTATATTTTGCTGCATAATCTGGTGCAGCCTCGTTTTCAGGTTGTTCGGGTTTTTCATGTTCGATTGCTAATTCGTACACCTCGCGCCTTTCCAGGTAGGCCTCCATTAATATTCTCCAACTATTATAATTACTATCCTTTAATAAAGGAATAGCATGCGTTCTTTTTTCCTCCTCGTCGTACATTTTTCTTGTTGTACTTATTTTCTACTCGCTACTTGTTTTTTCTCGATTTAATTTGAACGTTATCAGATTTCGAATTTCCCGCTCTTCTTATATTTTGTCGTGATTGGCTGTTCCACAGCTCTAATCTTTCTCTCGCTGTACTGAATAAATAAACTCTTCTAATTTGAATATTTCTCAGTTTTTCTCCTCGATGATCCTAGTTATTTATTCAATTACTAATGAAGCAGCGAACCATCTTCTGCTACCAAATGAGGGGAAAAAAAGGAATGGTCGTGCAACACTAAGTATCAAATAAAAGAACATAGGTTTATTAAGATATATGTTGAGCGGGTGGCTCATACAAAATTTTACAAACAAGTGACTCGATATACAATCTTGAGATATTAAAACAACTCGCATTTATTACGCGCACCGCGCGCTACAATAATAGTAATATATTAAAACATCACAAATTATACACTGGCATTGTCTTAATGCCACAAGTTAAACACAATGATATATATAGGTATTCAGTTATAATCCACGTTAACATGAAATCACTTGTGAGAAACAAAAGGAAGAGTGAAAACTTGAAATCAGACATGAAAATACATAAAAACTAGCCTCATTATAATCTCATCTCGGATTATAATTAAACTAACATCCATATCGAGGCTACGATATGTAATCATCAAATAATATGTCATGTTATTTACTGCAACATAATCATCTCCAGTTATTAAGGAAATAAATATTTTATAACATATTTATTTTTATTATGAAGTCAAAAGTACTAATGATTAAAATATATTAAGAAATCATAACTATCTCAGTGTGCAAGAAGTTGAGAATTTTTATTCTAACAAAATTAATTGTGGCATTAACCCCCACTGGCTAAAGTAACTCCAAATTACGGTACAGTATGTTGTTGATTAAAATCTTTTCTTAACAAATGTAAATAAAAACTAAATATTTTAATAGTTATCATTACATTGTTAACAGTAACTGTATTTCTGTGACGGCCTTTTGGACATGCGCCCTAAGGCAGTCACGTGACATAGACCAACCAATAAGGGGCAACCGGAAGGCGTGGCCTTCCGGTCACTTAATCCCTTAATCCAGAGCAGAGGCACAGTCAGTCTGCTACTTGCTATTGATAAGAGAACATCTCCTATCGAACAGTTGATAGAGACTTTAGCCATGCGTCTCTCAACGCTGACTGGTTCGCCAATGAAGCCTACTTACTGGGATCTTCTCAGTAAGTCACTCAATGGCACTTAAACAACTACAACCCCTAGGCCTTTGG
>JAQFZN010002530.1:0-11146 GCA_034687075.1 Geophilus carpophagus | reverse complement strand
AAAATTTACTCATTTATTCGATTTGGTATACTCTCATATGACGTCACTATACAAACTTCCCATACACAAGTGATCTGGAAATTAATTTAGTTTTGTGTACTACCTTAACTCCCGCGTTTGTTAAAACTTTTCATTCGTGCCTTCAGGGTTCAATTCTAAAGTTAGAACCTTGAAAAACCATCACAAGCATCAAAATGGCAGGTTTGAATCGCTTTTTGAGCATTATAAAATCCATCACTGGAGCTCAGCCATTAGCTTTAAGGTACTAGAACCATTCTCAACATGCAGCAATGAGTTATAAATACTTTTATTTCAATTTTAGAGTCTCTGGTACCAATTTTGATCTTCATACAAGCTGTGCATTTCTTACTCACAAATCGGAATCGGAAGAAACACTTCCTAAAGCACCAAAACAGTCACGATCAGCGTATAATATTTACATCGCTGAACGAATGCCAGAATTAAAAAAAGAGCATTCATCAACCAAAGTATCAGAATTAATGAAAATACTTGGAAATGAATGGAGCAATTTAAAATCAGAAGAAAAAAAAGTATGGTATATATGAATATATAAATATATATAATATATATATAAATAAATAAAAGATGTAAATTTACAGAAATACGAAACGAAATTCTTGCAACATAAGAAAGAGTATGAAATAAAGAGAGAAGAATGGGAGAAAAAATTAACTCCAGAACAAATTGAAGAAATTCATCGAAATGAACATGATGCTGCTAGAAAACATGACAAAAAAGAAATTAAAAAAATAATACGTGAACATCAATCGGTAAATTATAATTATAAATCGTATAAATCCTAAAATTGTTTAAATTAACGTTTTTTATTTTTATTTTTTATTTAAATATGCAGCAATTAACATCGTTGGGAAAACCGAAGAAACCTGCTCATTCTTTTAATCTTTTTCTTAAGGAGAAATTAGCTTTACAAAAAGATCCATTAATGGTGAATTTGGTCTATAATTATTTTGATATATTATTTTATATTTAATTGTAGATATTTATTTACAAATTAAGCCCCAGTCAGCCAAGACGGGAGGGTGGTTATTTTCGTGGCTAAAGCAACTGAAATCGGGTGACAATGAAAATCCTAAGCCTAAACCTTCTCATGAGAAGGTAATTTTAAATTTTCCTCCACATTAATTTATTTTTCTAAAATAATATAAATAAATATTAAAAAATTATAAATTGGCATACTGGGGTATTTGTAATTTATAAATATGATTTTAGAATTAATATTTAAATTATTTTTTAAATTTTTTTAAGCACGCTATAGCAAAAATTACTGCTGAATGGTCCAAAATGTCCGAAGCTGAAAAAAAGGTATTTGTTATTTTATTTTTGTAATTTAAAAGATTTTTATGTTAAAAATTTGTATTCGACAGCCTTATATGGAAAAAGCCAAACAACTTTCAGAGAAACATCATATCGAAATGAAAAGATGGCGTGAAAAGACAGAAAAAGATAAAGAAATTGCTGAAGCAGAGTTCATGATTAAAAAATTGCAGAAATCATCGCGTGGAAAATAGAAAACATTTTTAATAAAAAAATCAAATTGTTATAGAACACAATTTTTAAAAACCAACAAAAACCTTTTTGTACAAGTTCTCCTATAGTAATATTGTAATAAATAAAATAAAATTCATGATTATTTTGCAAAAGAAAACTTTTAATCTTTATTTATAGTGGAAAATAACTAATACATTTATTTCTAAGCCCATATAGATACCACTTCCGTTGTAAGCCAATGTAGGACGAGAAAAGTAAACAAAAATATGGAAAATTCTTCCCAAATTCGAGCTAAATACGAAAAAGTAGTTGTCATTTTCATTATCAGTGATTCAGGTACTCCAGATAAAATTAATGCTCCGTTCAATATACTATGCGCTGTGTTCACTGCTCGAATGGGTATTTTAGGCACCTAAAAAGTATATAAAAATTAAAAAACACAAATAAAAAATATAGAAAAAGAAATAAACTTACAAAAAAATATTCGTAACTTATAATTCCAACTTCAACACAGATAAATGGAAAAATAATTGACTAAAAAATCAAATTAATTAAATTTAACCTTAAAAATCAAATTATTCTTCATTTTTAATATTCACCTGTCCAATAACAAGCAGAAATAAATCGGTGTTGAGTGTTAAATAAAAAATAACAGCTAAAGCTACGTAAAATCCTCTTCGTATTTTATTTCGAGCAAACCAATAATTATTTCGAACTGTTCTTGCTTTGGCACTTTCACGTTTCTGTGTTTCCTTTTCCGTTGTCCGTTGAATACGTTCGATCGAAGATTCCTTTTGTTGAATTCGAGATGCAAGTAAAGACACATCTTCGATTCTAGCAGACGAAATGTTGTCATATCTAAACTCCATATCTTCAGTTATATCTCTTATTAAATGACGAGTCGATAAAGCGGGTACAGTTTCATCGTCCCGTTTAGTTGCATTTTCATTTTCATTTTCTTTGTTGTTTATCACATGTAGATTTAATTTATCTGTTTTTGTTAGCGAATCTGGTGTGTATGCACCCAAAGAAGAAAAAGAATTTGGTGTTGGTGGATTTGTTGATACGTTGCTGCTGCCCACTAAAAAATTTGATATAATAAATAATTAAGGTTATGTTTGAGTAATAAAACTGTTTGATAATACCTTCGTGATTAAGTGTAACATTTTCGCCTAATAATTTCTTTAAACGTCCTTCTGAATTCTCTAATATTTTCCTTCTTCTTGCTTCACGACGCCTAGCGATCTCGTCAGCCATGTTTGTTTTGATTATAGAGTTTGTTTGGTTTGATTCAAGCTGTTAGTTGCGTATAAAAATTATGAATGTTTCATATCTACTGGTGTATTTTTTTAATTCTTAAATACTTTATCTAAGTGTATTATTTAAATAGATATTTACTTTTCATTGGAGTCTAGCGATATATTTACTCATATTCGTACTTGAAATAACACAAAAGAATCAGTCAATGTTTAGAAATCACTTAGAGTTATTCGGATAATAGTTATCCTTCTTTTATTTGATCTCTTCGCATTGACTTTGAACTACATTAAACTTTTATACGGAGTTTAAAAATTAAAAAAATAGTCGTGGAACAAAATACCACAACAACAAAAAATAGTTTTAAATAACGTTTTTAATATACAGCTTTATTGACCTTGTTTTAAAATAGCAGTCATCTTTAGACCGACCAATACCAAATAATAAAGATAACCTTACAATGAAGGTATTAGTCTTTAAATATCTATTCAGTTTGATTACCCCGCCGGCTGCAAAGCAGATGAAGATATGTCTGAACTCGATAGAATTGCATCATTTAGTTCAACAAACTCTTTCGTCTAGAATACAATATCCGCAAAATGAATTTCAAAATCAAACCAAGCTAACATCACAAAACTAAATGTATGTGAAACAGATTTGTTTATTTTTTAAATGAAAACAATTTTCTATTTTTCCTTGATTCTATTTAAAAAGCTACGCATTAAAATTAAAAGTGAAGATTGAAATTTTTTAAAAAATGACACGTTGCATCAATTTTAAACGAAGATGACCTGATGATGAAACGAAATTCCCATTTACAGGCGATAGCGGATTCGACCGATCAAAAAGTTGGCACGAAGAGTACAATTGATCAACAAATAAACAACATGAGCACTGCGATGGAAAAAGCCGAATTCGTAACGAAATCTTTAATTGCTGGAGGTAAATGGTTGAAAATCTGAAAATAAAATAAATAAATAAATCGTATGTCACGATCAACAAGTTTTTTTTAAACAGGTGTTGCGGGTATGTGTGCCAAAACGACAGTTGCGCCGTTGGATCGAATGAAAATATTGCTTCAAGCTCATAGTGAGCATTATAAGGATCTTCATTGCGGTATTAAATGATTGATTTATGAGATTTGAATTATGAGAAATTTGATGTGGTTTTTATGTAATAGGTGTTATTGCGGGTTTACGTCAAATTGTTAATAAGGAAAGCTTTAATGCTTTGTATAAAGGGAATTTTGCACAAATGGTTCGGATTTTTCCGTATGCGGCGATACAGTTTTCGAGTTTTGAGATTTATAAACAGGTGTTGATGATTTTTTAGTGTGTTTTATGTATTTAAAGAGCCGAAGTTTCTGTGATTTTGGGAAATTTTTTTGGTTTTTGCTGTTAAAAAAATTTAAAATAGAAGAATATAGTCTTTGAAAAATTCGCAATTTTCCACAAATTTCTGTAATTTTTAGTAAAATAGCTGAAAAAATTGACTTTAATGATGCCAGCAACAATTTAAAAATATTAAATTTAAAAATATTAAATTTAAAAATAAATATTAAAAATTAATATATTAAATATTAAAAATTAAAAAATTAAAAATTTAAAGATTAAAAATTAAAATATTAATTAAAAATTAAAAAATTAAAGATTAAAAAATTAAAAAATTTAAAGTTAAATATTAAAAAATCAAAAATTAAAATATTATATATTAAAAAATTTAAAAAATATAAAAAAAAACAATCTCAACAATTTTTTCCCACAAATTTATTCAAAATCAACCCAAAATTGTGGAAAAATTGCTAATTTCAATCCCAAAAAAGGCAAAAATAAATCATGAAATTAACGGTTCTTTATATATATATATATATTTAATACAATAAAATAATTTAATCATTTTGTCTTTTCAAATTTTCAAACAGCATATATTTGGAAAGTTATTAGGACCGAAATCTCATATCAGTAAATTCTTAGCTGGATCTTTAGCGGGTAAATTAATTTCCAAATTCACTAAACCACATTTCCTAACTATTAACAACTCCCTATCAATCCAGGTGTAACAGCAGTTTCTCTAACCTATCCACTGGACATCGTGCGGGCACGTCTTGCATTTCAAGTAACAGGCGCACACGTTTATCGAGGAATCTCGCACACTTTAACCAGTATCGTGCAACAAGAAGGCGGTTTCCGAGGCCTTTATCGCGGCTATTTACCCACAGTCATGGGTATGATTCCTTATGCGGGTCTATCTTTCTATTCTTTCGAATGCCTTAAGTATATCGTACTGACTTATGCTCCAAAATGGACGACGACGCCACATAGTCAAAGCACTGGGGGTGTTGTACTCACCATCCCAGCGAAATTAATGTGTGGCGGCTTGGCGGGTGCTATTGCACAAAGTGTAGCGTAAGTTTTGCTATTTTTTTTACCGTATAATTGATTTATATTAATTTAATGTAATTTAATTTGTGTAGATATCCATTAGATGTAACCAGACGTCGAATGCAGTTGGGTATGATGAATCCCCAAACCCAAAAATACGCAAAAAGCTGGTTTGGAACGTTAATGATTATTTTAAAAGAACATGGGATCGTTAAAGGGTTGTATCGGGGTATGAGTATAAATTACGTGCGTGCTATACCGATGGTATCGGTTTCTTTTACTACCTACGAGTTGATGAAACAGTTTTTGGAATTGGACACAGGTGCGTCGTTGTAAAAATAATTTGTAAACAATTTTTGCCACATTCCGTTCAAAACATGGGGCTGTTAATTTTGTAAGAAACCTCACGATTTTTTATTTTCTATTTATTTTTTTTATGTTGTAGATTTTGTTTAAAACAAAAACTAAAAAATTTATTAAAGTTGTTGATTCATTTAATTGAATTTGAAAAATAAAAAAAAGTGGAATATTTTTAAATTTATTTTTTTATTTTATTGTTTATTAAAGTGTACATTTTCTAGCGTGTACTAATAGACACTTGCCATACACGAATACAATTGTCTGTATAACCAGCAAACAAGGTTTGACCATCAGCAGACCAAGCCATGGAAATACATTGAGGTGGATCAGCTTTAGTTCGAGTGGTGATCACTTCGGGTCTCAATTCATCAACCATATTCTTACCCTCCAAATCCTATATAAATAAAAACAAATAAAATTAATATATTTTGAAGAAAACAAATAAAAATTAATTAAATTAGGGATGTGCCAAAAAGTATCAAATATTTTATTTTTAAAATTGTAAATTATTATTTTTTTTTTATTATGTATTTATTTATATTTGATGAAATATTCAAAAATTAGACAAATATTTGATCGAATATTTCATTTTTGTAATAAATTTAATTAAAAAAATAGTAAATTTAATATTTAAAATTATAAATCATCATTTTTATTAAATATTTATTAATATTTATATTCGATTGAACATTCAAAAATCGGACAAATATTTGATCGAATATTCAATTTTTGAATCGTATTCAGCCAAATGTCAAATAGGCAGAATACTGAATACTTCACGAATATTTGGCACATCCTAAATAAAACAAAATAAATTAATTTTACCCAGATTTTGATACTCGGTCCAGTAGCAGCACAAAGCCAATAACGATTGGGACTGAAACACAAAGCGTTGATGATATCTGTATGATCCAAAGTGTACAAATGTTTTCCATCGTTTAAATCCCAAAGCATTGCTTTACAATCCTACAAAATAAAAACACATAAAATTAATTAATAAATAAATACATAAATTTTAATCACTTATTTTCTTTACCTTTCCTCCAGATGCGCACAAGGAACCATCAGGTGAAACAGTAACGGTGTTTAAGTAGCCAGTATGACCAAAATGATTGGTTTTCAATTTACAATTGGCCAAATTCCATACCTTTTGTTAGAAAATTTTATTATTCAGTTTGAAAATTATTTATTTCATGTTTAAATCAAATCTTACCTTCACCATCTTATCCCACCCGCATGAAACAATAATTGGGTTATTATTATTGGGCGAAAACCTCACGCACGACACCCAATCAGTGTGTCCATCTTCTTGTTGAATCGTGTACTTGCATTGAGCCAAAGTATTCCACAATTTGATAGTTTTATCGCGCGAACCGGACACAATTTGCCGATTATCAGCAGAGAAAGCAACGCTCAACACGTCTTTCGTGTGATCTTCGAAGCGTCTTGTTGTCCTTCCACTAAAAAAATTCATTATTAATTAATATTATCATTAAAAACATCCAAAAATGCTAAATTTCGAGATACATACGCTGACAAATCCCATAAACGCAAGGTTTTATCCCATGAACCTGACAATGCGTATTGGCCATCTGAAGACATAACCACATCGGTCACAAAGTGACTATGTCCATGAAGCCTTTTTTGGGGAATTCCGTAATTAGTTTCGTCCCGAGTCAATTTCCACATAATCAGGGTCTTGTCTGTTGGAAAAAAATTCATAAACCGGCATTAATAATACGTTTAATATGGTAAAACTGGCACATGTTTCATCAATCATGAAAGGCGCCATGACAGTTTAGTTGGCATCTTACCACGGGATGCCGACAAGATCATATCGGGAAATTTCGGGTTTGTTGCAATTTGAGATACCCATCCATTGTGGCCCTGAAGAGTACCCCTCAACGACATTTGCTCTGCCATATTTTCTTTGATTTGGATTAACTAATAAATCGGATGTTCGTAGATTCTCGGTTCCAATGCTTCCTACTCTCTCGCTAGCTCCGTTGACGCGAACACCAAGGCCTTCCTGTTCTAGTCGAGATTTTGACCGCTAGGGTTTGGTGCACGATATTGACACTAGTTAGCGCGTGTTATTTGTCCGTTTAATGGCGTCGTATTTTAAAATTATTAGATAAATTAAAAAGAAATAAGCAGTTTTAAATAAAACTAAAATTTTAAATTTTGAAAATAAATTAACTTATTTATTTTTCAATTAAAATTTGTGAACCGTTATATCACAATCTTTGATATTAACAGAAAATCAATATTAAAAAATACGATCATCCTTGACACGTTACATGAAAATAATATATTTTTATAAACCGATACTTTAATGGCAATCATGTATATCATAAACATAAACAGACACACAAAACGTGAATAACAAAAAACCTTGACATGTCGAATACACACTATCACATGATTAGTACAAGGTAATACATATTAACCTGTACTGACTCATTTAAAACACTTAAAACATTTGCATAAAAAAATAATAAACGTTAAAATCAAATCTCTACACCTTTTTTACAATAATTTATCACATTATAAACGACTAATTCCGACATTACTACCCAAGAAAAACACCAAGTACTAATAACACAAGTAGGAAGTGGAATAACAAGACTTTTAGCAATTAATTTTGCCTGTGAAATAAAATATTAATAAACAAAATTACAAAAATTAAATAAAACAACGTTTAAAATAAATTAATACACAAACAAACATTTATTTCAAATTACAACTCAATTTCTAACCTAGATCATTCAATTGTAATTAAAACTATTCAAAAAGAAGAAATTCTATTCAACAATCAACAACTGCGATCATTATTATTGCATAAAACACATTATCACGTGATATTAAGGCTTGTGATTGTATTTGGAGTTAACAACACGAGTTTTATTACTCATATTTATGCAGCATCAGCCTAAACCTTTCAATATTCCTCGCAATCATTATTGAAATGGCCATTTCGCTCGTAATTGATATAATTTACACTCTTATTTCAGTAATTTATCATTTTGTACAAAGCTGCGTCTCGCTTTTGCTTCCTAAGAAGAAGAAAGATGTGAGTAATGATATAGTTTTAGTAACTGGAGCTGGAAGTGGACTAGGAAGATTGGTAGCGATACAATTCGCAAAATTCGGATCGACAGTTGTGCTTTGGGATGTGAATGAAAAAGGTAATTTGCTAAGAAACCGTGTAAATTAATTTTGTATATAAAAAGTTTGTAAAAATAGATCATTTCCTTATCTTTTTTCAATTTCCTTTATCCTTATATACCCACATAAACTATTCATACATTGTTCGTTGTTATTTATATATTTGAATTGAAAAAATAAAAGTATTAAAATGATTTAAAAATGTTTCGCTGAATTCGGATTAATTGTGATTATTATTATAAAGCATAATTCAACTGTTTTTGTTTAATTAGGGAACTTGGAAACGAAAAAAATGATCACGGATCATGGAGGAAGAGCATTTGCATACACGTGTGATTTATGTAATAAAAATGATGTGTATAAAATGGCTGAAAAAGTGAAAAACGAAGTTGGAAAAGTGTCTATTTTGATTAATAACGCTGGAATCGTTACTGGGAAAACACTTTTGCTTTGTCCTGATCATATGATTGAAAAAACGTTTGCTGTGAATATTTTAGCACATTTCTGGGTATGTTTTTAATAAATTTCGAATAAATATGTTTTGTATTTATGTGTTTATGTAAATAGAAATAATTTTGTGTTTATTTTCAGACTGTCAAAGCATTTTTGCCCGATATGTTGCATTCGAAGAAAGGGCATATTGTGACGATTGCAAGTTTAGCAGGTTATTTTGGAATTAATCAATTAGTGGATTATTCATCGAGTAAATCTGCTGCAATTGGGTTTCATGATACTTTGACTGCGGAATTACGTGCTAATGGGTTTAAAACGATTCAAACAACGGTTGTTTGTCCGATTTTTGTTAATACGGGGATGTTTGAAGGTGTTCAATCGAGGTTTGTGTTGTTGTTGTTTTATTATTTAGTGAGTTTTGTTGTTTATTGAATAGTTTTTTGTTTTTTATTAGGGTTTTTCCTATTCTTACACCCGAGAATGTTTGTGATAGTATAGTAAATGCGGTGTTGACAAATTGTCGGGAAGTTATCTTGCCCAGATTCATAACGGTTTTTTTCTTTTTTAAATCGTAAGTTTTTATTTTGAAATAATATTGTTTTATAAATGTGTTTTATTTTTTATTTTTTTAGAATTCTACCTATTTCTGTTTTTGATGACGTTTTAGATTTGCTTATAAATGTTTCAACTATGGAAAAGTTTCGAGGCAGACGAAATAATGTTTATTTACCAAATAAAACAAATTCATAATTTATTTTAAATTTGCATTATTATTATTATTATTATTATTATTATTATATACGACCAATTATTAATAATAAATTATTTCTAAACATCCTGTAATCGTATCATGTACAATTTATTTTTAATTCAATTATTAAATATCAAAATAACATCTCAATTTTGAATTTATCCGCCATTTATTTCGCGCCATCTATGAACAAAACATTAAAACAAAATAATGTTTTTACATTAAACGTAACAAAAAGCAAAAAGTGAATATAAAACACCTGTAGAGCACAGGAATAATAACCCGAATCGAAGTATCATATCCTGTTTATTCTCTTCTATTTTAATATCAAGCTTTCATGTTTCAATAACCACGAAACGCATGCGCACAGAATGTCATGCTCTACACACTCGGTTGCTCAACAGACCTCATACTGTTTGGATAGCTGGTACCTATACATGGAAAAGTATTCACAGGAAAATAATCTACCATATTTCCACACAATATTTTTTTAAAAAAAATAGAAACAATTAAGAAATGTTAAAAACATGGATCAAAACACTTAATGAAAAATGGCTCATTCAAAGGTAAGAAAAAACAAGTTTTATTCAACTTTTACTTAATTTAACACATAAAAATTATTATAATTACTTTATAAAATTAATTTAATTTAATTTTATAATTATAAAAATATTTAATGAATTTTTTTAAGTCCAGAATTAATTAAATAAGAACATCCTGCATTAGCAGTGGTGCAGAAGGGTGAATATACCTCAACAAAATGGATATATTTGGATATATAATATCAAAAACAATACGATATTAAATTTCTATATAAAAGTATTATATATTTAAAAATGTGAGAAAAAATTTTATAAAATTTAAACCACTTAAAAATATTTTTTTTAATATTTTTAAAAAATATTCACACTTGACTGAGGTGTTTGGTCACCAGCATCTCCTCAAGGTCATTCCAAGTTTATTTCACGTTGTCACTTGTCACTTTTAGCTATTCCTTTAACTTTTTTTTAAACTTATTTCCCCTTTTAATCCACACTTTTGTAAATAAACTCGACGAGCCCTAAGAGGATAACGCGCTTCGAGTGTGTTGCATTCAAACATTTCCTTTGTGTATTATTTATTTTATTTTTTTCAATCAAATTTCACTTCTCACAACATTTTTTCTCCATCTCATAAAAGATTAATTCTTTTATATAAAACATATATAAAAAAGAGAGAAAAGTTGACTAGTTTTCAGAAGCTACTT
>JAQFZN010002529.1:0-11150 GCA_034687075.1 Geophilus carpophagus | reverse complement strand
CGAACTTAACACATTTTTAAACCAAAAGTTAATTACAAAACCTGGTTTATATCCCAGGTTTAATAATGACCAATATAGATGTTTTAACTTGTTTTATACCATTTCTGTAGCTGAAATTAAAGCATCCACGCTTAAAAACCGTTTGTGCTTTTAAAAAATTTGATTTTTTGATATCAAAATAAAAACCAAACTCGATTTTACTGAAGAGAGAGAATTTATCAATCTAAAATTAGATCTTTTGATTTTTCGATTTTTCTATTTTTTTAAAACAAATAAATAATGTTATTTTTGGGATCCATTAAACGGATGATATGCAAATTGACATATTTGCATGTTTTGTTTATTTACATTTTCTTTGAAATTATGAAGACTAAAATGTTGTTTACCTTGCTTCGTATTGAACATTGGCTTTTTCTTCTGCAATGGCGGTATAAATCTCCTAAGGCAGTACTTTTTCAAATTTTATTGCCTCACTTGTCAATTGCCTTGACACAAGTTCAAGGCATGTTTGCTCTGGGCCATTCAAAGTGCATTTGAAACTTCTCCCTTGAGAAATGCGTAAACTTTATCTCAAAAAAATAAAAACTGAACATTGTAATTCTATTTTCCTAAGCTAGAAAAAAATGCAAATAAGATGAAACAGCTTTGATAAACATTCAAATATCTAACGAGAAATTGAATGAAAACAAAAATACATAAAAGAAAAATAAAAGCATCTGAATAATTTAATTTACTATTTCAGGAAATCTACAGTTAAAATCAAATTATTATAATTCTATAAAAACAATCAACAATGATTGAAGATCAGAAAAGTCATATCCATTTACAGAAAATTCAAATTGATATAAGAATAACAGTAATATTTAAATTTATACATAAAATGCAATTTTGTTTTGATTTTTTAATAAATTTCAATAAATCTCAATAAATTTATATTGATGTGATGATGTCAATTTGAGTTTTATTCTGTTTAAGGAAGTCAGTCTTCTTGATCATTTTATTGCTTGTTCAAAGTTGGGCATTGTCCAACATATTGACAACTATGATTGATTGTTTGCTCAAGATTTTATTACTTATGTATTTTTATGTCAGAATCAAAGTGATATATCAGATTCACTTGGATTTAAGCTTTATAAATTACTTTTTTTACTCTTTTTCTTTTAAAAAAAAAGTAAAAATTGATTTTACTTTTCTTACAAAAAAGTTGATCAATTTTTCAACATTTCAGGCTCATTTTGTAATTTTATAATCAACTTTTCATCATTTTAAGTTATCAATCATTTTATAATTAAAAGGTCAATTTGGTTATTCGAAGATACTAATTTTATAATCACATAATTATTTAATCATTTTAAATCACAATTTGGACTTTTATCATCAAAAAATAATTTTAATTTTTAATGTTTAATTATTTCAATTTATCGAAAAATCGAACCAATTTAAAACCAAATCTAAAACAAATAAAAAACCGATACAAACAAAACAATTTGACACTCGAAATCAAGGATTAAAACGGTTAAAACAAACTCCTTTTTAGTTTCGGAGCGTAGCTAGTGAATTAAGATGATGAAAAAACCACACAAAATGCAAATGCACACATAAAAATTATTAATAAGGCACGTAAGTCGTGAAATGAACGCCTCATTTTGAACAAGGGGGCGAGAAAAGCATTCCAGTTGACAGTTCTCGTGCAAATGCCAAGGGTCGTGGAACCATATACCAACCAAACTTTCTCTTACTCACGTACTCACATTACGTGCCTAAGGGAGTGCGCTGATCCGAAGTCCGGCATAGTCAGTGAGACTGAAGTAAACATTACTTCCTTTTGCAATTCCTGAATGCTTACGTTAAACTCGCTATGCTTTTAACGGGTTAATTAAGAGGGTTAATCTTAATTGGCTGAGGCAAACTTACTTTCACCTGTGATTGCAACTAGTCAATGCGGTCACGAGTTTGTGGTTAGGATATTTAGTGCAGCAACTTGTTGGTGTTTTGGGTGCTTGTAATCAATGAGAAGTTGCAACGAAGATGCGTAGCAAGATTTGTTAAATTTACCCCTGTTGATAATTACCTGACATGTATCGAATTATGCCGTCAAATTATAGTTCTCTGTGGCTTCTGTTGCTATGTCACGGTATACATGCAACTCACGCTTGGCAGAGATATTAAATTGCAATTATAAAACTGGAATCACTATCTAATTATAGTAAAATTAAACAACAAATTTGGAATAATAAAAAGCAAAGAAAAGTTGTACAATTTGTAAAAGTTTGTGTGTCATGGTTGTTGACAGAAATTTACAGGATAGAAAAATGTATGAAAACAGGAGAACATGGTCAAAGAAGAGAAAAATCACAGAAATATTGCAAAATAAGCAATTATGTTGCAAAATAAACAACAATATAGCAAAATAAACAGAAATATAGTTAAACAAACAGAAATAAGGCAAAATTAACATAAACAGAGAAAAATATAAAAATATTTGTTTAAAAATCGCCGTCAAATTAAAAACGAATTAAAAGTTCGATATTTTTGAAAAATTCGAAATAGAAAGTAATCTGATGCTGCTGTTTAAGTTTTGAATTCGGTTTGATTGGTTAGACTGCATTATCCATAAATCTAGTGAATCAATGTTCTCCAACCTAGTGACAGAGTTTTGTGTGTGAAAAGGTCAAAAGAGAGGTGAGCAATAAATAGTAATTACCGTGCTTTAAGTGCAGAAACACAATTCAGTCAATGCAATTAACAATTCAAATTCAAACAATGCAATTAACTCGTTTATTTTTACTCAACATCAACATCAACATAAATAATAACACAATCAATCAATTAAGTATCAAATACAATCAAACTCTTTCAACTACAACTATGCTGTGGTCAGCATCGATCACATCAATAATACAATGCCATTTCAATGTATAATTAATTCACTCTAAACCGTCAACAAAAATTTTTTTCCAAAAAAAATATCAGACATGAAAATTTGAATAAGATAACTTTGCAAGATATTTTAAAATCGACCGAAAAACCGATTCTTTCACTGTTTACTTTGGAACAACTGAAAGATGAATGCAATAAATAGAAGATAAATGTAACATTACTTTGCAAAAAGGTGGACTATGTGAACTTTATAAAAAGAAAAAAGAAGAAAAAACTAATTCCAAGAAGCAAACAGTTGCCATTGACCACCGTACAACCGGAAAACGTGATTAACGTCAGATAGGAAGCAGCACCTACGAAAGGGATTCCACTATTTAAAGATGATAAAACAAAAATAAAGAGCTAATAACATTTTTTTAAAGAAGTAGCTAAGTTTAGATTAAATCTAATCACATTCAAATGGTTTTTAAGCGTTAATATTTATGTTGGTTGCTGTAAAACCTGGATATACGCCAGGTTTTATAGTTACCCCATTTATGTGATAATTGAGGGTTTAAAAATGTGCCAAGTTTGAGATCAATTCAATTTATTTTGTGAACAATTGTATCGAAAGCTTGTTTTAAACATCTGAGTTAAAATAATGCCTGAAAATAGTCACTTCTTGTTGAGAAAAACATGTTTATCTCCATAAACAAGAAAAACCGTTTCGGTATTTAGACTTTCCACGCGACTATCGTTAATTTTGTAACAAAAATACATTTTGTAATAAAACAACTCGTAATTCAAGGCTTAGACGACGTTTAAATCCTTTAATTTTCCTTCAAAGTCTCTTGTACAAATAGTTTAATACATTTTTCATGTTTTTAAAACCCCTGTCCATTGCCTGTCACGTGCAAGGGCCACTGATGTAGTGGTTTACCGTATTACGAAGCACGAAATAGGAAAATAAATCTGTACTAATGATAAAAGACGTTATAAATTAAATAAAACCAGCACTATATTTGATGAATTGCACAAGCTCAAGCCGTTAACATATGATGTACTGTCGGTGGGCTCTCTTAAGTGCACCGCAACAGCACGTTACCCGTAATAGAGATGATAAATATGAAATTAAATTGTAAAAATCTCAACTTAAAAAGCACTTTATTTAAATTTAACAAAATAAAATCAATCAAGCAGTAAAATATAATCTCATCTTTACTTTTGCAATTTAATAAATCAAATTAATGTTAAACTGAAACGATTTGAAAACAGATGTAAAAATATTTCGCTTCTGCTAAAGAAATAAATAAAATTAGCACAATAAATGTGAGTAAAATTACAAACACCAGCTCTGAGAATGTCCTGATGGATTTAAAGATGCAAGATGACACGTTATGATCGCTATTTAATTTTATTTGTTTATTTTGAAACGTTAATTGCTTCTCGCTGCTTGAAATGCTTATTTCTTAACACATGGTTATCAAAATAATAATTCAACGTTGTTGTTGTTGTATTCGTTATTGAATCACAAGAGAAGCTTGTTAGATTCCACTAGAATGGAGTTGGTAAATTTATAAAGACAATAAAGTGCATACAACTATTGGAAAGAGCAAAACTTTTGATCCATACAGTATGTATGCAATGTTCAACTCGATTGATTTGATGTGGCGCGCCTCCCAACCGAGCAAATGCGAGTTCCTGCACACACATGAATACAAAAAGCTTGATCGAATCACAATCACATCAATCTAATACCAATTAATACGTGAGAGTAAAAAGAAAACAACTAAAAGGCATTCAATTTGTAATTGTGTAAACATAACAAAAAATAACACACAAAATAACAAAAAAATTCTGTTGTTTGATCTCTAAAATAATATTGGTTTATTTTTCATTGAAAATTAATAATTTTTTTAGTTTTTGTAAGATACCTAATGTTGATTAAATTTATCTATATAAATTCAAATTAATATCACAAAATTATTAACAGTTGCACTACATTGATGATTAATAATAATAATCAATTTTATAATCAATTTAAATGTAGTTTATTTGATATTGGAATGGCTTTTCAATTTTCAATATATTTCATTGTTGTTATTGTAGTCATTGTGCTAAGAGTCTACTTGTGTAAGGATTCAGTATAGTCCTAAGTTAATTGCTTTATTTATACTCTTTTCTTTGATAAAACTTATAACAAATTACTTATTACACAATTTATTGACACATTTTTAGAAACAGAGCAAATGTTTAAAACTTATTTGAAATATTATTTTCTTATTTATTGAAAAAATCAATACATTTGGTGTGTTTAGCTCCATGAATTAAAACAGTGGCCAACAAGAACATTCCTGATAAAATGATTATCTTTTTAACAACAAACAAGAAAATGTGTATAAACAAATTAAAAGTTGGAAACTATAAAATCTATTATAAAGCAAATCAAATTTGTCTGAAAAGATAACATTTAGGTAAATTTATATTCTGCTTTAGTCCTTCAGATTCCTTCAAACAGACTGCATCCATAAAAGCCAGCCGTGGGCACATCAATCACATCTAGTTGAGCTTTGTTTGCGTAATAACAGACATACCTGTTTGTAATATCGAGCAAGTCAAGTTGATCTAGTCATGTTGATGATTTTAAAGTGCTCTTTAGAGTCATTAAATTATCCTGAGTAGTTTGAATAATTTTAAATTAGTTAAAGATGACTAATCAATTGCACAAATGCCTTATTTATATCACAATGTTCTTCTGATTGCTTTCGAATTAACATAAGATATCCAAAAGATATGTTTTAGATATGGTTTCATATCTGGGATTGTTGAAATTACAGGTTTTGTTGATTGGAAGATGGTAAAACATGTCTTAAGAGCATTAAGTTTAACTAAGAAATGACAACTTTTAGTCATTTTGAAGCAGTTTTAATTATAAATAGAAGAAGTTATTAAAAACAAATTTAAATTGGTTGTTGTGACATCTAATTTTAATGGAATTTACATAAAAATGAGAAAAATCTTTGGGAAAAAAATTGTAATTAAAACGTCATGGAAATGAGCTATTTAATAAACAAAAAAAAATACCTTGTTTTCAATTAAATTCTGATAATTGCTTGAATAATAAAAAAAATATAACCTAAATGATAAAATCTCCAAACAACCATTCCAACTCATAATAACAATTATTTCTTTTTTTTTAAAAAAAAAAAAAATCAATTTTAACATTTATATTTACCATTTTCTTTTTCTCATTTCAGATCACCAACATTCAGCAATACAAACACACCAACAAAATTCATAATAAACACCCCAATTACAACCATGGCCAATAAAAATGCAAAACAATTCCATTTCTAAGAAACATCAACTCTCCAACCACTTTTCAAAATGGAAACAGATACCAAACCAACAATAAACACTTCTGAAACTGATTTCCCAATGGGAGAAGCAATGTCCTTACCACAAGCTATTATTGTAGTTCTAACATTAAGCATAATAACAATTGTAACCATTGTAGGCAACATTCTAGTCATCATGTCAGTTTTCACTTACAAACCCCTTCGAATTGTCCAAAACTTCTTTATTGTATCATTAGCAATTGCTGACTTAACTGTAGCCATCTTGGTTATGCCTTTGAACATAGTATACACAATATTGGGTCGTTGGCTGCTTGGTTTAGTTATCTGTGAAATGTGGCTAACTTGTGATGTTCTGTGCTGTACAGCATCAATACTGAACCTGTGTGCTATTGCACTGGACAGGTATTGGGCCATTACTGACCCAATAAACTATGCTCAAAAAAGAACTTTCAAAAGGGTTATTTTAATGATCATTTTGGTATGGATTATCAGTGGAATTATCTGTTTGCCACCACTTATTGGTTGGAATGACTGGCCTGATGAATTCAATGAAACCAATCCCTGCAGACTTGCAGAGACACCTGGTTACATTATTTACAGTTCTTGTGGATCATTTTACATTCCTCTTTTTATAATGACCATGGTTTATATCAAAATATTCTTAGCAACACGTCGACGGTTACGAGAAAGAGCCAAAGGATGTAAGATATCGTTAACTCAGAAACCGAGTCATTCGGTTGTGGCTAAACCGCTGGAAAGGACGTCATCGTGTACACCTAGTGAGGATAATCACAACGAGAATGCGTATTCGCGTAGGAATTCTCACTCGAACGAGCCAAGTGATAACAGTGATCAAGCTGGACCGGTGAAACAAGTTGGTGATGAAGCGAGATCGTTGTCGACCATGCTGGATTCAGCCGGAAGTAAAGAACGGCTTCAGAAAGTTGAATCTTCGCACTGCAATAATAAAAATGTAGCGCCACCAATTGCTACAAGTATTCCACAGTTTATTGAAGAGAAACAAAAGATATCGTTGTCGAAAGAAAGACGTGCTGCAAGGACTTTAGGAGTAATTATGGGTGTTTTTGTTGTGTGTTGGTTACCTTTTTTTCTAATGTATGTTATATTACCTTTTTGTAAAAATTGTGAAAAGTCTCCTGATATGATTAATTTTATAACTTGGTTAGGATATGTAAACTCGACGTTAAATCCAGTCATATATACCATTTTCAATATTGACTTTCGAAGAGCATTTGTTAGGATATTGAAATGCACTAAATAAAATTGATGTCATTAGCTGCGTTTAATGTCGAAAAACGAAAGGACGTTTTCCCAATGTCAGAAATGTTGCACTTTTTAATGTCGTGGCGACGTCGATAAATAAAAATGATGTTGAAAAGATGTGGAATAAACGTCAGAAAATGAAGAAAATTTAATGGTTAAAAAATAACCTAATCACGATGTCTTGAAGATGTCTGATATTGATTGTTGACCAATGTGACGAAAATTGACGTCCTTACGACGTCAATACGATGAATAAGTGCACATTGGGAAGCTCAAATTAACATTTATATGGTCACTACAAAATCTGGAATGTAAACCAGGTTTTGTGGTAACCCATTCACAGAAAAACTCTGTTAAAAATGCACCAAATTTGAGATCAAATCATTTTATTTTTATGAACAATTGTATCAGAAGAATACTTGAAACATGTTAGTAAATGTAAGTACTTTGTGACTGCCTTTCGGACTACCGAGCATGTTTGGAGTATGTCAGGTAGTAAGAAGGACAGACACAGATAACTTGGACACAAGTAATAATTTTATAGTAATATCAAATGTTTATTTACTGAGGTGGATCCTCCAGTGGATCCCCTAATTCTCACAACTCGTGTTGCTGACGAAATCAGCACCATCCAGATTCCCAATCTACGACCACACTATTTGACTGGCATGCTCATGAAAAGGTAAAACAGGTTCAGTTGCATAAAGCCATGGAAACTACAGTTCAAGTGCCATTGAGTGATTTCTCAGGAAAGCCTGAAGAAATGCACACCGCTGGCAAAAGGGTCAGAAAGGAGAGACTCCTCATCTCTTTTACACAATCTATGTCTCTACCTCTATCTTCTGTGGATGTGAGCTTTGCACATGGCCATGGTTGATAACAGACTAGAAAAGTGTGCGAGTCATTTTTGCTGGCTGATGGTTAGCCAAAAATCAAATTTTTTGGCAGCAGCTGGCGCTGCTGATATGTCAAGTTGTCTGGCAGCTGGCAACTAAGCTGCCCAAATAAGCCTAATTATTTTTCTTTAATTTTACAGAAAATTAAAAATAAATTTACTGTACACCTTTATGTATGTTATAAGTTTTAACTTGTACTAAGTTGAAAGTTGTAACTTCTAAGTGATAAAAAAAAGTTGAAACCTTATACCTTCCTAGATTTCAATTTTTTTTATCACAAAGTTAAAGAAAAACAATGTTATGCTTTCAGCTAAATGCAGCCACAATAAATTCAGCGATGGCAGCTAGTGGTAAGAGCAAGATTGGCAGTATGGCTGGACTTATTAAGACAGTGGTGGCTAACATGCTGGCTAAGCCAATTTGGTGCACATCTCTATAACAGACTTGGGACATGCGCCGGGGTGGCTCAGCTACACCACTGTGCATATTTCTGATAGATATCTCAGCTGCCGCCACCGCCGTTCTCAAAAATATCTCAGTCGCTGCCGCTGACAATTTTGTCAGCTAAGGTCGACTGAAATTTTTTTGTAAAAATGTCATATAGTAACAAAATATGATGGCTGATGACGTAATTTCGATCACCATTTATTATTATCTTACTATTGAAAGTAAGATAATAATAAATGGTGATTGAAATTACATCATCAGCCAGTCATATTATGTGATAACTTATCAACATAATATTTTATAATAGTTTAAAAATGGCATCTTATCACTGATAAGATGTCATTTTAAAATGATAAATTTGGTCGGCTTAGCCAGCCGCCTATGAAAATGGGCCGGTGCACATCTCTATATGGAAGTGACATCATCAGGAGGCGAGTCTCCTTGTTGGCTATTTGCATGTAGCCTATGTCTCAGTGACCCACTTTATATCACATCTTAAAATAGTCAAAATTAAGCAGTTTGCCTCAATCTAACTCAATTCAAAATGGCTGCCACTCAAAACCCACTAAAAGCAAGGTTAAAAACAAAAACGAGCCCATCTTTTTGATGATGTTTATTATGTCACTTTCTGTTGAGAAAAACCTGTTTATCGAGATTAACAAAAAAAACCGTTTCTGTTTTTAGACATCAAACGTGGCTATTGAAATCAAGTATATTTGTGATTTGAAAATCAATAATTAAAGAAATTGCAGATATCAATTGACTTTTCCAGATAATATCAAAAGACAAGAGATGTCTTGCAGATGTTCCTTAGGGTCTTTAGATATGTCATTTAGGGAGAGATGGCCATAGGATATTCAAAGGTTTCTGCAATTTCTTTAATGTTGTTTTGATTTGATATGTACATAAGAAAAAATTACATTTATTATTGTACATTTTATAAAATTACACTAGTTAATAAATTTAATGCAATAAAATATAGTCTGTTTATATAATAAAAAGAAATTTAATATATTTAAATTTATACATGTGTTAATTTTAAAAATTTAATATAGTTATAATTATTGTAATGTCACATAAATTGTAAATCTGCTGTTAATTGGTTAAACTTGAGAAATTATTGCACCAATAAAACAAGAAATTAATTTGACTCATTCAGCAAAATTGTCATCACAAGCAAGGAAGAAGTAAAAGGTGAGATTGTTTCTCTTTATCACTAAAGTTTCTTTCACAGAACAAAAGGATCTTTTGGAAGAAGACGTGAAATTGATCGAAATCTGAATTGAAAATAGATTCTGGTGGATTTGTTAAACAACAGGCAGAATGGGAAAAAAATCTGCATTAAAATAATTCGCAATTTTTAAGTTCCACAATTAAATTTCGTTATTCCGCCATCCTGCTGCACCATTTCGTTTTACCGCTTCAGGTCCGATTACCAGTTTTTGTCTCTACCAATTATTAAATCCACTTAAAGACACGTGCAAACCTTAGTGCAAAATTAAGTCAAATGACACATTCGAAAACTTGACATTTACAAAGAAATTTCACACTTTTATTTGCACTGGAGTTTCTGTGCAAATTAATTACCAAATGTGCCTAATGAGTAATTCAGTTTATTAAGAAATATAAGAAAATAAGTCTTGTTGCAGCCAGTTTGATTGTTATTTTTCCAGATGTTTATTTGAGTGAAGTCATCAAAAAATTTCTAACATAGTTTATTTTTCAATTTATTTTTCTGTGAGTTTTTTAATTTACTGCAGAAGGTAAACTTTAGTTATGTTTGACTTGAGGCGTGTACACAATTTATTTTCTCAAATTAATATTTACCAAAGACTAATACTGAATAAAAATAAATAATTGGATTTAATTGGATTTTCTTAGAATTCATGTTAGATTGCAAAAATTGCAGATGAAATTAAACACATGCGTGTGACTGGGTTACAACAGCTTGTATTTTTAGCAATTAATTCCAGCCTTTGACATCAATCTATGACAAGTTTTGGCAGTTTCAATGGACCACACTAAATTTGAGAAATATTTAATTTAAAATGTATACAGTATAATTAATTTACATTTTTATTATTATTATTATTTTTATATAATTAAAAAATAAATTATTGGTTTTAATTTGATGAGCTCAACAATTTTTTGGTTCTGTGTCCTAGAACACCGGCCGCCATCTATTGACAAAAATTGTTACCATTAATTTTTTTCTGCCTATGTTTAAGTTTAAGAGGGATTGTAACCCCTTTCTGTATGCCTCCTCTTGTTGCTGGATGGCGCTAGTGTCTATGGGTGTTTTAAT
>JAQFZN010002528.1:0-11151 GCA_034687075.1 Geophilus carpophagus | reverse complement strand
GCAAACATGACTTTGAATCCAGTACAACAGTACACAAAGTACACCGCATGCACTTTTAATTGTAGCATCCTTGTAGCAAGCTATATATAGTGCTTGTAATACAGAGACTGTAGAAACAATGACATTAAGTGCAGCAAGAATTATAATATAGCACGAGTGTTTTGGTATGATATTTACACAATCTCCTGATATTTGAAACCCATAACATTTGTAATAATATCTCCAAAAACTGTTGAGTTTCAAACTGCTGCTATTGTTATGTGATTGAATTTCTATGTGAATTTGGTGTGACATCTTTTCACAATGAGCTCAATTTTCTTGCATGTAATTTTTGTAGATATTATATTAATAAATTTAAGTTGTGTGCATACGATCTGACACTAATGATTGAAATGTGTATTAAACTTTTTTATTATGTCAGCAATTAATTGAATGATCAATATTAAATATTGATTCCATTCAACAGATCAGAACAATAATCAGTAATTCAGCTTAGATAGGTTCAATATACCATATAAAATTAGAAATAATAAAAAATTGTGACTGTCTTTTGTACCACATGATTTAAGATGGGTCACTGAGACATAGGTTATATGCAAACAATCAACCAGGAGACTCTGCTTCCCGGTGATGTCACTTCGGTTACATAAAAATCAGTCTGTTACCAATTGTGGCCATGTGCACTGCTCGTGTCTGTGGAAGATAGAGATAAAGACATAAGTTGTGTAAAGAGATGAAGATTTTCTTTTTTCCGGTTCTGATATGTATTCCTTCAGCCTTTCCTGAGAGATCACTCAATGGCACCTGAGATGTAGTTTTATGGCTTTATATCACAAAATCTGTTTTACCTTTACATGCATATACCAGATTTGGATGTTGCTAATCTAGTCAGCAACATTAGAAATGAGGATTAGTGGATCCACTAGAGGATGCACCTCAAGAAATAAACATTCAATATTCTATTAAACATATTACTTGTGTCCAAATTATTTTGTGTCTGTTCTTCTATGACCACTTCTCGCTTAACCACAAAGTTTGGGCATAGTAGAAAAACAAGGGAACAGAGCATATTAAAGACAAGACATAAGAAATAGTTAAGTTTGGTTAAACTTTATTAATCGCTGCCTTCTCATAACTATTCTGCGTCTGAAACATGCTGCTGACAAGTCAGCATTGTTCAGAAACCCCAACCAGACACAATGGCCAGTTAATCTAACTAAAACATTGCATTACATCGATTGCAGGGTTCAGACTAGCTCAAGTGCCTTCAGGGACAGAATCTATCGAGATCACCCAGCAGGCCCGTGACCAAGGAATGTTGCATGGTCAAATCCAAGTCAAATCCAAATTCTTTGAAAAAATCGATTTTCAAAGCTTTAATAAATTAAAAAAAATTTCAAAATTCCTAAACCTGTATTAGCTACAAGCATACACCAAATAAATTTGATATTTAGCTATTTAGTCCGACAGATTCACAAAGAAATAAAAAACTCACATTTTTGAGCAAAGAAACTCAAAGTAGGCCTAATAATTGAAACTCCTTGCAACAAAACAAAATTTCATTCAGAAATTTGGTACAAGACCCAGATATTTTTTGATAAACACAATCACTTACCTCTAAACACAAATGAGCCTCAACTGAAATAAATTCAGTTATACCAGTTTTTAGGCCAAAATTGTGCAGAGAAAAGTGATTGCACATTTCTAAGAGCAGAGTTCCTATACAAAAACTACTAAGTTTAACTGTAGTAAATTCCTAAGCAACTATTTTGACAAAACCTGCAAAATACAGTAGACTTACCCAACAAATTAATAACTTTTACTCTTTTTCCATATCATATTTCAAAAACCAGGATACACACAATCCAGGTTCAGACACAAGATAAAAAAGCATATATATGAAACACAAACTAAAGAATGATTGTACACAGCTTTGTTTACAGACTTAGACTAGATCATTCAACTTATTTTCCAAACTAAAATTTCTTAAAAACAAGTCAAATTCCCTAATATGTCTCGCCAATAAAAGAAAACTATGGAAGAATGTTCTAAATGCTCACTATGTCTAGGAAAGAAATTTCTCTGCATCAAGACAGGATTCTTAGTATCATGCATTAACTGCAGTAGAAAAAAAACATGACCCTGCACCACTTTTCCTTTTATACAAATTTCACAGTATAATGGTTTTTCATGTATGTTAAAATTTGATCCAAATGCAAGATCATTCTTGCATAAAGTTTTTAGTTCCTCAAAAATTAAGTGTCCAAGTTGTTCATGCCATTTATGTAAATTTGATGTTTGAAAATTTGGAGCAACTGCACTGTAGTTCCAATCATTTTTGGTTCCATGTTCTTGCACACAATATTTCTTGTGAATGTTGTCTTGATCTACTTGCTTTCATTCAAATTGCCTTTTCTATCTTCTTTTATGTGTAGTATCAGCATGTGTTGAGGCCCATAACCTGTTGTTAATGTATAAAAAAGGCTACAAGTTGCATGTTCAAGCTGTAAGTTGATGTAGTTTTATTACAGAAAAGATTTGTTTATATACACAAGTACAAGCAACAGAGGAGTACTCAGTGATTGGTTATTATTAAAGTTCCCAATGTTTCTTATTGGTTAAAAGGATCAGTGTTTCTAGCTAACAAATAAGTAATTATAGTAAGGACCTCAGTAGCCAGAATATTAAAATGGGGGAATGAGTCATACAAACATATGTCATATCCCTGTCTTAGTCATTTGTCCTAAATAACTGAGGGTTTGAATTTCCAACACTAGTAACAATTATTCAAAAAGTGTAAATAACAAGTATTGACATACTTGGGCAGACTGAAACTGTCAAAATGGTATCTTTATATGTGTAGACATAAAATGGAAGGTATAATTCTTTCCTAATCTCATCTTTTGGACTGAAGGAATGAGATGCTTATCAAGAAAAGAAACATACTTATCACTATTAATTGTGCCCTCAATGAATACAAGCTCACCAACACCTTTGGAGCTCATACATTCCCACACCAATTGTGATGCTGGAAATTTTGATGTTCTGCGAAGACATTCAGAGTGTAATTATTCCCCCTTTGGTCATATTACACAAGAAGAGATATTTCCAGAGCAGACATCAAACTTTGATTCATCACTGAAAATAATTTGACTTAATTTTTGCAATGACCATTTTTTAATCACTTTTGCCTATTGTAGTCTCTTTTTTTTTCTGAATATTAAATAACAATGGTTTTGGTTTAGCCTTGTAAAAGAAATATCCCACTGCTTTAAGTTGTCATCTGAAAGTTGAATATGACACTGAAATGTTAGCTTGTTTACACCATTCTGCAGTAATTTCAGAAGAAGTTGAATGTCTCATCTTCACCACTAGTCTTCATAATGAGTTGTCATCTCTTTGACTTGTACATTTGAGTCATACAAACATGTGTCACATCCCTGTCTTAGTCATTTATCCTAAATAACTGAGAGTTTGAATTTCCAACACTATTGACAATTATTCAAAATGTGTAAATAACAAGCATTGATATACTTGGGCAGACTAAAACTGACAAAATGGTGTCATTATATTCTGTTTACAGTGTGTAGACATAAAATGTGAGCTGCTGTTATTGGATAAATTTTGACAAATAATCAACATGAAGTTTCCTGGTAATTTCAATGTTTGAAATATAAAAAAAATTGTGAAATGAATTTATAAAATACTGTAAATAAGCTCTTGATTAATGTATTTTAAATTTTTTTGCTAAATTCATTGACCTGAGCAACTCTGGTGCGATTTTTCTAGATGCTAATTATAAGTGATCTTGTGCAAGAAAGTCAAATTTAATCTTGTAAAATAAGATTCTTACAATGTTATAATGTTATTACAAGCTTACTCAATTACAAAAGAATATACATATACAAGTGCTTTTTCAGTTAAGAGTTTTAATGTTTTTCCTCTAATAATTTGTTTTTATTACAGAATATGATAGTTATCAATAACATGATTTCTACATAAAATTATCATGGAAATTGATGAACATAATAAATTTATTATCCAGCATGATCATCTTTGATTTGATTATAAATGTATATTCATACTGCTTTGACATTTAAGACTTTGTGCTTTTTAGTGAGAAAGTTTGAAAATTTCTGCTCAATAGATCTTGCTACAGACAATATAGACATGCCCAATAACAAAGCCAGACAGTTTCCAATATCACATATCAAAGATATAATATCATAAGCAATTGATTCAATAAAACTTTGAACTTTATTACTTGTGAACGTGTAGCCTATTACTGAATAACCTGGTATTGGAGTTCCCATAGCATAAATGGTGGTAAAATATTTCACTTCTTCACATGGAGAATAACACTGACATTCTTTCACTAAATCTGTATTAAGAAAGACATTATAGTAGTGCGTTTGAGTTTCCATTGCTGATTGAGATGTATTGCACATTGGATACTGCATTTCAGCTATGTAAGGTAACCTAAAAAACATTTAATCTATGCAAACCATATGTATTCTAAACTATTTTAATTTATACCTGCAGGTGAGTTTTTTAATGAGTTTTGTTCTGTGACATTGTTGTTTGCATAAGTAGAATTTCTTTTTTGGCATACATCTTTTTGTTGGTGTATCAACACGTGACATCTCAATTTAATAATAAGAGTAATGATAAAAACAAATATTAGAATTGCATGAACTGTTATTTACTTTCATTATGTTAAAATCTGATGCTATTAAAGTTTCTTGAATTGGTAAGATTCTTTTAGAAGATAAATCTATATCTTGATCCTCTCTTGAAGTTGTATAAAACTGATTAAAGACAACAGAAATTTTACAATTGTATCAAAGTAGCTAAATCTAACAACATTTTTTGTTACAATTTACATATACAGTAGACTCTCATCTAATGCAAGTTCATACAATGTGAATTCCTATACAGGGGCGGATTGACCCACCGGGCATTCGGGCATGCCCCGGTGGGCCGATGGTCTAACAACATCCAGTTGTTCTGCTACTGGCACATACAAGTGCATTTTCAAGATGGCTGCTGAGAATATTTTTAATGTGACGAAAATTAATTATTAATGGAATTAAAAAAATAAAATAAAATAAGATAAAATTGAGATGTTGGTATATACTTGGATTAGATAATGTAGTATAACTGATTGTAGAAGTAAAAGCGAGATTTAGTTAGATTGAGAACTTAGTCATTTATTGCCTAATAGGTAGTTGTGTAATAGAAATACCTTGATGGAAGTATTTGTATAGGAACAGGAAGTGCGTTAGAGGGAAAAGAAGTTATGAATCTGATTTGTCATGCTGTGTAGCAGATGTAACTTGGAAAAAAGTGCAAATTGAAATAAGTAGAAAAAAATGTAAAAAACAATTATAAAAAATTGAAAACAATTATAAAAAATTGTAAAACAATTATAAAAAATTGTAAAAAAAATAAAAAATTGTGAAAAACAGTTCACTGGGCCTAATTTTGTTTTTATTTTGTGTACCACCTGTGTACAAAATAAAACAAGCCACATGTGAATCAATATGCCTTATTTGCTATGCATTAACAAGGCATGATGACACTTGATGATGCTTTGCACTTTGTAACTGTGTTAAAGCTAAAGCATTAAACACATGCATTTAAACTAGGCTGAACACATCAATGACACTGTATGGGAGTCTACTGTATGCATGTTTTGTTACAAACTGATTGCTAAATTTACAAACTTTGACACTTTCTGATACCCAAAAGTTGTTATCACAGAACTCAAAATTTGTTGGAGATAAGTAACCTGTTAAAAGCATTGTGTACATTCCACTGTATGGTAATTCATCTGACCCAAATGAAAATTAAAAAAATTAAAAGGATTAACTTAAATCGTATAAATTGAGCAGACCAATTAAGAACTGTGTGCATAATCCATTAGAAGTGTTTCTGTTTAGAGCTGTAGTGGCTTTGTTAGCTGTATTAGAGAAATTTGCTTCTTTCTGCAAATTAAAAGTAATTAAAATAAATAAAAGATTGTGACGGGTGGCCACCTAGGGTAACCATCCATCACGGGTAAGGACTGTCCCCTCTGGCTCCGCCCCCTCATCCCGAGAGGGAGAGAGGATGTGGCCAGAGAGGAGAGTCAGTTGTTGGAGAGAGTTGGAAGCAGATCTCAGTTGAGAGCAGTTGAGAGATCTCAACTGTAGGGAGAGAGGACCTAGCTAAGGCTGGTCCTGAACCCAGACCCCAACAGAGGTACCAAGCTGCTCTGCAGCAGCCACAGAGACCCAACCATGGGATAGGCACTTCCCGGGTTACCTCTGTTCTCAGGCTATCATGCCTGTTGCCCGGGGCAACAGTCATGGTGAGGCATTGGGAGGCACTGGCACTGAGGTGGGATGCATCACCGCATCCCCGGCACACCAATATACTCCTAGACACCGAATAAAGGCCATCCATCCAAACCCATCGTGTCAGGTGTGTCCTCCTTCCATGTGGTCGGTGCGCCCTATGCCTGGTCTAAGTCCCCAAGTTAGGCCAGGTGCAGGGTAACCCAATCACAAGATAATCAGGTGTACAGTATTGGCTTTGAATGTAGTCAAATTAGACAGTACAGCATTCCCTTGCTGTATGGCCAAGATACATTTCTAGAAAGAATTAGTTAAATATGTTAACACTTACTATGACAAGTGTTTTCAATACATTAAAATTTTTTGTTTTTTTCCATAGTTTATCAACTGTAAGAGGATTTTTTTAAATATCTAGCAGACTTAATAATTGAATGGGACAATTGTTTAAACTCAGATTGTTTTCATTAGCATAGTTTTTTTCTAATCTTCTCATGCGACCTTCGAATCCACAAACGGTTATGTTGGGAAATGTCACATTTTCTGTTTCCTCAATTTCAATGTTTATGTTGATGGAGTATTTGAAGTATGTTAACATTTTGGTGTAAATCAATGAGGCACATGCAACAATACAGCTAAAATAGACTAATTTTTCAATCAGATAACTTCTGTTAATTGTTTGATTTTGTAGACTGATTTTTGTTTTCTTTAAGTATTTGCATACTTTAGTGTGTACAATGCTATTCTTTTTTAGATTGACTTGAAGTTTTCTGTAGTGGATAAATATTCCAATAAGATCCACGAGTGAGAGAACTGACATTCCAAGATATAGACTAATATTTCCTCCAACATCGGTCATTAAGTTGATGAATGTGTATGCAACTCTCTGAGAAATTGTATTTATGGTGTTTGAAGCAAGTTTTATGTTAATTTCAAACAATGAATCATTTCTTATAATTGGTGGTTCAAATATTATTTTTGCAGCATTTTGATCACAAATTCGATTACACTTACATTCCGCTTGTAGGTTTAAAGTAAGCCTTTTAAAAAATAATTTATTGTACATGTGCTGAGTTTGTTTTGAAGCATTGCAATAATCATTTTGTTTTCCTTGCATAAATGGCAGTCTGTGTTGAAAAAATAAATTTTTGTTAAACATAATGTCATGGATATCATACAGTTGTTATCAATAGAAAGTAGTTAAAATTTAGCAGTAAAGGATTATTTACCTGCAAGGTTGTTCATCATACTGCTTTTGAAGACATTTCTTGTAACAGTTATTAAATGTATTGTAGTCAGTGCAAGGATTGGATGGTGTGTTTAAAAATTTATACTATATTCAAGGATTTGATGAAATAAATGTATATTAAATATAAAATATAATGCTCAGTTTCCACTAGGCATATAAACAACTGTAATTTTACTTTTTTTAAATTTATGTTTAGTTATCTAAAAACATTGATGTAGAGCAGAAAATGATTTGATTTGGCCAATTATTTTTTTTCAGCTGTGCCAGAATCAGGAAATAGAAAAATTACCATTACTTCACTGTTATTTTACTATTATTTATAAAATCAAAAATTCATAACTGGCACAAGGCAATATAAAATTTTATGCACAATATCATTGGTCAATAGGTAATGCATTATCATCATATTAATGCAATGAAGTAACTGGTTACCATTACGCATTCCCAAGTTTTGAATGTAACATGTTACCAGGCTTTGAATGTATTGGTGACGGTCACAACCCTAGTTACAAGAGCCTAACAAGGTTCCAATTTTTTTGCTCAAATACAGAAAGTGACATAGAAATCACAAAACTAAGCAGAAAAACAATCAGTTTCTGCCTTGGTTTCTGCCAAATGGAAAATAAGACATAATTATTAAAAAATAAGAAAAGCACCTTTGTTAAGTAGACTTGCATTCTCTTCACTTCATTGGTATTAGAAAGAATGCTGTTTTTGAAATCAATAGGTGATGCTTCCATTAACTTAAATAAAATAAAATATTTTATCCTCACAATTTAGAGAGATGGTTTTATCTTAAACAATAACATTGCCATTGGGGAATAAATGTGGCAATTTGCTCAAGGTGTATAAAATATCATCTCAACAAGGCACTTGAAGTATGAGGTATTTGCCTTCTTAGCATTTCTACTTTAAGTGTTTTATTCCTAATCTGTTTTTTATTACTAATTACTAATAGTAAAATAGATTTTGTAGAAAAAGTCGTAAAAGTAATTAACCAATTTGCAAATAATCACAGATACCTTTGATTTTAGTTTATACACTCATACCTCGCTATACGGCAGATCTTTATACGGCATTTTGCTATACCTGCCATTTTTAATTATGGCACTTTTTCGATTTATGGCTCATAACTTTCGTTACACAGTGCTGCATGCCTAATGATTCGTTATACGGCTTTTTGCTTTACGACCAACTATTTTGGAACGTGTCTAGGCTGTAAAGCGAGGTAGGAGTGTATTTAAAAAAATATTTTTCAGTTGGGTGTGTGTGACTGCCATTCGGACTACTTGATATATTTGGATCACACTAAGCAGTAAGAAGGGCAGACGCAAATAAATTGAACTCAAGACGTATCTCCAAGACACAGATGTTCATTAGTGCAAATGATAATGTGGCATCTCGATCACCTTACCCCGCACTTCGCATCGCTGACAGAGTCAGTGCCATCCTGAATCCAGTTGCCCATGGCTCATCACATTGTGGTGAGCCATGATGAAGTGAAGCTAAAAACATGGCACGCTGCCACAGAACTCATAATCGATCAAGTGCCTAAATATTGGTTACTGGGAAACCCCAATTAACCACCCTCAATAGGCCATTAGGCCAGCACGGAGAAACTCATCCCTCTAAGTGCTGTATAAGTCATGCAGATACTAGAATACATAACGGAGCTCCTCTCTGTTCTGCACCTAGCTAGGGACTGAGTGAGCCTCAGCAATGTGGCTCACAAAGTCACGTGATCGAGAGGTGGGGTCTCCTGATGCAATCTCAGTGGGGGTCATTAGGTCCCGTGACGACCTCGGGACGTGTGTCCAAAAGGCCATCACAGGTGGTGTGCACATTTATAATCTGAAACAATTATATATTTACCAAAAATGAACCAGGATCACACAATTTCGGTCTGTTAAAGAATATTCTTAATTGTGAAAACAAATTACGTCCCATTAGATTTCCTGAGAAAATATGTATTTTTAAAATTTTCACTTTTCAATTTTTATGTTTTAAATCTACAAAGGGATATTTTAATATGTTCATAGAATATGTTGGGTTGACTGTGTTATATTAGCATTATAAAATGCTTTCTCAAATCAGGTTAGGTTTATTTTGTAAAATCACAAAAGGCATTTTAATATTGAAAGCATTTTTTGTTTTGCATTATAATACAAAGAAATGAAAACAAAATATCAAGGAACTATTCGAGCTGTAAATGTTACAATCAATACTTACGACTATTTAATACAGCACAAGTTCCCCAAATGGATAATTCATTCCTTATATTTACAATTAACTTATCAGTTGATTTCTGTAAAATAATAAAGTTAATAAGGTGTAATAGTATGAAGAAAATTTTTAAACTTACAGAAACAATTTCAGTTTTATTTAGAAAAGGAGCATCAATATCCCATAAACGTGACACATTAACATCTTTATATTTCATTATACCAACCAAAACATTAGAACATTCAAATTTTATTGGTTCTGGAACTTTTTGTAAAATGTCACGGTACACATGTTGGATATAAGCATTTTCGGTAGTGCATACTTTTATAGTTGGCATTGATATTTCAGTTTCATCTTTTAAGTAAACATCAGTAGCAATAGGAGTTGAGAAGTAATACCCAATTTTTTGACAGGTCTGATAGCAACAGATTGTGGAACAACACATTAAAAGTACAACCCAAAGTATTTTGATTCCAACTGCTTTTGATGGGTTTGTCAAAGTTTCTAATTCAGGAAATGATTGTTGAAATAACCAAACATTTGGTAATTGTTTTTGAACAATTTTACGGATTTTATGTTTTAGTAGAATCCTCATGGTGTAATTTAGAATTAAATACAATAAAGAATTGGAAAACAAGTGCAAAACTGACTTGTTGCTGTTTAAAAGAGCTGCTAGTAACTGCTGACAATTATTCAAAACATGTAAATAACAAGCATCGATATACGTAGGCGGACTAAACTGTCAAAATTGTATCTTTAAATTCTGTTTACAGTATGTAGACATAAAATGTGAGCTGCTGTTATTGGGTAAATCTTGACAAATATTTAAACAATGTAAATTGTAAACAGTAATCAACATAAACTTTCCAGAATTTGAAATATAAAAGAAAATTGTGAAATAAATTTAAAAAATACTGTAAATAAATCAATTTTATTTTCCATGTAAAAAGCTCACTTCTGCTAAATTCATTGATCAATATAAAAGCTAATTATAAGTCATCTCGTGCAGTAAAATCTAAGTCAATCTTGTAAAATGAGATTCTTACAATTTTATAATGTTATTATAGGCTTACTCAATTGAAAAAATGCTTATTCAGTTTCTATGCTTTGCCTTTAATAATTTATTTTTATTACAGAATACGATAGTTTCAATAACAATTTCTATCATGGAAATTTACAGACATCTTAATGACATAATAGATTTATTATCAAGCTTGATCATCTTAAAGTTGAAATTGAATGTTATTGCCTACTGCTTTGACATTGTAGACTTTGTGCTTTTTAGTGAGAAAGTTTGAAAATTTCTGCTCAATAGATCTTGCTACAGACAATATAGACATGCCC
>JAQFZN010002527.1:0-11152 GCA_034687075.1 Geophilus carpophagus | reverse complement strand
ATATAGTTTATTTTAAGTTTGTCCCGGCCCACCAATTTCTTTTAGACCACCGGCCCACCGGGGCATGCCCGAATGCCGGGTGGGTCAATCCGCCCCTGGTTGATAGTCTTCAAAACTTTGACGAAATATTTTATAATTACGACTTTCGACCTTGTTGTAATGTAAACATACACATTAGTCAATGATTAAATTATGATTGACATTTCCCAAAGTGTAGTGAGAATATTTTCAGGAAATTAAATATGATCAATTAACCTGATCGGCAGTGTTTGATAATATTTTATGTAATTGATTATGACTGTTTCTCGCCTAACCAACATGTTTGGGTATATTAGAAGGGAGGGGTGACCGAGCGTAATAAGAATCAGTCGTGGACGCAATTAAGGTTTAGCATAATCTGTTTATTAATGTTCAAAGTCCCTTCTTGCCATCCGTACTGGTCTAAGCATGCCGCTCAAAAGTCAGCATCGCATTCAAACTAAAAGTTTTTATTCAAAAATAGTTTAAATGTAACTTAAATGTAACTAAAGTTACTTTTTGAAACTTGTAACTGTAACTAGTTCCAAATTTCTAAATGTAACTTGTAACGTAACTACATTTTAAAAGTAACTTTACCACCCCTGCCTCTAAATATCTCTCTGTTCTTCAGTGACCCCCAGTGGACCTTATGTCCAAAAGGCGGACACATGATAATTATTTTACTTTCTTAATTTACTTGCAGTGAAATTGAAAAAGCAATTGAAAAATTGAGTAAAAACCATGATAGCCATATCCGAGCTTACGATCCAAAACAAGGAAAAGATAACGAAAGAAGATTAACTGGTAATATGTTTTATAATTGTAATAATTGTATAACTCAAGTTCCTCGAACGCGATTTCTCGTATAACATGCAATTAAAAAATGCGGGAATTCTGCATTTACTAGCGTTGTGCGATATCCTCTTTATAATATTACGATGAAATTTTTAGAAATTTGTGATTTTTTGCGATGTATCGCAATATCCCGTTCTTTTATGGACTGCGATATAAATCGCATAAAATTGCAATGTTTTTGCGATTATTTGCAATATCGCATGTATTGCAATATCACATATATTGCGATATCTGAAATATTGAAATGTATGCGATATTGCAACATTGAAATTAGTCGCATTTGTCATTTTATGCAATTAATTGCAAAATATTATTAATCTCAAATGCTTTGTACGAGGAAAATTCTCGTATTACACGATTTCATATAACGCGTAACGTATTACTCGCGTTTTACGTACTACATTATAAAATCATAAAATAGCCGATTATTTATACCGTGAAATAACCTCCTTTATTGCTTGCTATTACTTTCAAGTGGACTGTACTTGATTGTCCCGTTTAGATTAATATCAGAACTCATCTAAAATCAGTAGATATGAGGGTAGAAAACCAAAGTACTCGATTGATAATAATAATCAAATGACAATTATATTTGCTATGAGGTTACTGGCAACTAAAGACTAAAGCAATTGAGATTACAGTATTTTCGGTATGTAGGCCGCGGCCTATACATGATAGCATGCAAAGCAGAGGTACCGCCTTTGTGAAATGTGGTGCATCCTATATTAGCGAAAATACGGTAACTGGTAGCTTGAATTATTTTAAATCCTTTTAAATGAAATTTAAGGTAATCAACTTGAAAAAAATTACTCCTATTAAAAGGTCATCATGAAACATCAACTATTCGTGACTTCTCGGCCGGAGTTGCAGATCGTGGCGCCAGTGTGAGAATTCCTCGTATGGTGGCTGAAGAAAAGAAAGGTTACTTAGAAGATCGGAGACCATCTTCAAATTGCGATCCGTATTATGTTACTGAACTTATAGCTCGCACTACTTGCTTGTAAACTACATAAAACTTAAAAAAAATTCAAAAGAAAATTAAAAATCCTTAAAATATTTAAAACTTGTTTCATAGAGCCAAAATCATTCTGTATTCATTTGGTATTCATTTTTTTATAAAGAGCGTGCGCAACAACAATAAAGTTTAGAGATGTCTTTTCTAGACAGTGATACCATTAAATGTACTAAAATTATATTATATACAAACACATTTTCTATAACAAGGCTTTATTTAAGCTCATTTTTTAACAAAGATACAAAAATTAAGTTTTCTTAAAAAAAAATTAATTTCAAAAAAAGTTATGTACAAAAAAAAATATTTTTTCCATCCCATTCGTTTTCAAATCCTAATATTCATCTTTGAGGCCCTCTTCGTCTCTCATTAATAGCATAAATAACTTGAGCAGTTTCCTCAACAAGACAATTCAAAATAGTATCAGCTAACTTCATTTTCACACTCACTTCATCATCTTCATATGTAACCCAATCTAATTCTTCCTCTCTCAACTCTTTGACCAAAATCTCATCAACCCTGTCTTGTTTTTTCCTCGATATCACAGTCAAAGAAGCATTTTTTCTATCTATACTTCCAAAACTACTAACAGAATCACTTGTTTTCCCTTTAATCAAACCAAAAACCTGTTTTTGAACATCAGCAATCAAATCTGCAGATGATCTGCTTATTGGCCCTGGCCTTCTTTGAGACACCCATTTTGGTTTCATCCAAGGTGGACGAGGTGGTTCGCGAGCAGCAAAATGGGCGTCGGTTACAATTTCCGATGTCAAATCAAAAATGAAATGTCTAAAGGCACTTTGCCCGCTATCTGAAATTCGATATTCATCATCGGTAGCTTGAATAATGTAATAATTATCAGGTGGGGTTATTGAAGATTCACCACGGATGAGAGCACTGTGAACTAAAGTAGTTGCGCGTGCTACTAAAGTTTGGACTTCCGCTTCAGTATGCGATGCCATATACTGGTTTAAATTATCGCTCAAGGAATCACTTCGGATTGTTAATAAACTTGGTGTCATGGAAAAGATTGAACTTCCGGAAACAGATTGGTGAGGCGGTGTGTATGGTGGTGGTGCCTTATTTGGTATTTCTCGGATAATGTAGGATTGTTTATAGGGATATATTTGATAATAATTATTTGTTCCAGCAATGTCATCTTCAAACCAATCTTGATCTGGTGGCAAGTCTGAGTCTGATAGTTTGTCAGATTGAGCCTAGAAATTAAAAAAAATTAAATTGTAATTAAATTCAAAAATTGTGTCATTTAAATGATTAAAAATAAATATGATGTAATAAGTTTACATCTGGTCTTAGAAGCTGTGTTGATCCCACTAAAATAAGCCATTAATTTAATGGTTAGCAGCATGCATTTAAAACGTGGCTCCACATAGGAAATTTAAAGATGAGTCATGGGATACTACATATGATTCATAAGACCTTTAAAAGCATAATAGATTGAGGTTCATCGTTGCCAGTCACCTCTTTCTCAATCGTTCCACTTTATACAAGTATTATAGCAGTTTGATCTACTTTGTGCCCTCTAAATGGAATGTTTTCATTTGAGATAATTGATTAATCAATCGATCAAATTAAATGATTAAATAGATTACAAAATTATAATCAGGAATTTAATGCATTTAAATTTATTTAAATTAGTATATGCCTTAAATAAAATTTATTTTTATCATTTCAACTGAAATTATTATTAGTTAACTAAAATTTAAGTCGGATTAATGACTTGGCAAGTTAGAGCATGCATGTGCATTGAGCCAAAAAAATGTAGAGCATTATTTAAAATTTTTTCAATTAAGTTCTATTTTTCTTCTACCTAATTGATTTTTAAAAAAATATTTTTTAAGTGAATCATGAACAACCACTCAGAATTTCAAAATACTTTAATCTGGCATTGTAAAGACATAAAACTATTTTTATTTACCTGGAACTGATCATTAGAAAAGCCTAAAATAGGAGACAGAGATCTGGATAAAGGTGATTCTAAACCTTCAGCTCTCGCAGGCGATTCTAAATAAAATAAAATAAAATAAAATACAAATTTAAAGTAAAAATACAAATTAAAAAAAAAAAAAAAAATCGAATCTAGTTTTTACCCGACAATGATGGCGAACCCTCAGGTGAAGTAAGTACATCGCTATACGCATTTGGAGAAGAAAGTGACAATATATCACTCATACTGGGTCTTTCCTGTGGACTAGAATTTGTTGATTTCTGTTCAAATTCGCTCATTATTGCTCGAACTCTGTGACCAACAGTTATTGGACTCGACGGTTTAATCCTTTTCTTATACATTTCGAAAACCAATTCTACATTCGAATCGTACATAGATTTCATCAGCTCTTCAGTCATTACATCACAGAAAAAATTACTCGCTTCAACTTTCTTCCTCTTCTTTAATCTGTTACCAACTTCCACCACAGCATCATCTAATTCTTTTTGCACCAAGCTTGAAATCAACGTTTCAATTTTTTCTTTAAAGATGTTATCAACTTTTAACTTTCTGTCTTGATATGTTGACGATGATGAAGCAGAGCTTGTATGTACAGGAGATGCTGGTTCACTCTCATTTTCATTACCAACGTGCTCCTGCGTGTCTTGACTAACTGGGTTCGAATGATCAATTTCACCGGTAATTTTATCATCTCGTGGTACTCGAGTTGCTTCACTCACAAGACCTTCAATAATTACTTCTACTTCTTCATCAACAATTTCCTCAGCAATTGTTTCATCATCTGACGGAGATCTTTCAAATGCTTTAACGTCTTTTGCGTCTAAATTTTTTTCTTCTTTTCTGGAATTTTCTATTTCGAGTTGCGATATAGGAGGAGGACTTTGTTCATCTGTTTTACTTTCATCTTTATCACTTTGTAGCTGATTTAAATCTTCTGTTTTCTCAGTAACCGTTTTTACAGAATCACTGCTTGATGCCTCACTTTCAGTTGCTTTTCCATCACCATCTTCTTCATCTTGTCTTGCAGACTTCAATGGATCCACAGAATCCATTTGATCTAAACTTTTTTCTTCTTCAAACGAAGATGATTTATTTGTTTCAGTCATTGTTAATTCTGATAAACTGCTTGCAATTGTATCTAAAAACCATAATCTTTAAGAACACACAACTATATAATGTGACTTGTAACATACCATCTCTTGGAGTACTCTTTGGTGAAACTTGATATTGCGAGTTATGGAATTCATCTCCAGCTCCCTCTAACCATCCATGAACTGATGACGTATTTTGAATCTTCACTAAATGGCGTGATTCGGCCACTTTTGGCTGCCTGATTTGTGGTTTAGTAACTTTTACCTGCGTGTCTACTTCCAATTCATGGTCTAATTCAGTTTTCGCTTGAGAAATAAATCGATCATAAGCCTACATTAAATATTCACAATTTAAGAAATTGTTGTATAAGTGATATTGGTATCAGTTATTACCTCAATCTGTTTCAACAGTGATGCTTCCTGAGCTTTAAGTCTTTCTTTATTCCTTCGTTTTTGTTCTTTTCTAAGTCTATCAGCTTCGACCTTTCTTCGCCGCAATTCCTCTTTCAAAGCGTGCACTCGTCCTTCAATATCACTTAAATCAGAAGCAGTTTCTAAAAGATTAGAAATTTTTTGTTAACTTGGATTAATTGTCGCTTAAAATTTCAAAATTACCCGATTGAGACAAAGTAAAGGAATCCTCTGAACCACTAGAATCTCTTCTTTTACTGTGAATTCGAGGTGAAAGTGGCAAACGAAGAGATACACTTGGAACTGAAACCTGCTTATCCGAAGAAACAGACTTCGCTTGACTGGTTGTTGACTCAAATGAATTCCCATAATCAAAAGAACCACCCGTTTTGACTTCTTGATCAGTACCAAAACTAAAAAAAAAATTAAAATTATGTTATTTTTTGTTATTGATCAGAACATTCGAATTACCTTTTGGTTTTAACTTTTTCATTAATTGGGCCATCAGGACTGGAAAGATCTTCAGTGATTGAAGAATCTAATGTTCCTTCTTCTAATTTCGATTCTTCAACAACTGAAATCGGTTCCAACGAACTTTTAGGCCCAGAAAATATTTCTTCAGGAATATCACTCAAATTAATATCAAGTGGGATATTAGAAACTATAAAATAATAAAAAATTTTAATTGAATTTTATTTTTAATTTATGCATTTAAATTCACATAATTACCATTAGAAGATCGCTTATAAACTTCATCTTTAGGAATCGATTTCATTCCAAAATCAATTCCATTAGTCCTTTTCATTGCTTTCTCTTCCATAGCCTTAACTTTTATCTCTTCCATTTCTAATTTTTCTCTCCACGCCATAAGATTTTCAACATCTTTTCGCCTTTGCAATAGTTTTTGTTCCCGTAATGTTAATTTCCTATTTAATTTATAATAAAAATTTAAGTACCTAACTTTTTAATAAAATCGAATTTGATAATATTCAATACTGGAAAAATTGCCTTTTATTTCTCTCCAATTTTTTTAATCCATGAAGTACACGCCCAGCTAAAGAACTTCTGTAAGACGTATCACTAACATCAATTTGTAACTCTGAATCTGATTTTGAATCACGACTCGCAGGTGTTTGAATATCGGACATCACTTCTCCAACATCAGACTGCGTATCAGTAACCTTCTAAAACCAAATATTTCATTAGAAACTAATTTTTAAATCTAATTGTTTTGTATAATACATTATTAATTTCTTCATCCGTTGGAATAGTGTCAGATGAAGACAACACTTGCAAGCGAAGTGAAGATTTAGGAGAAACGTCTAATGAACGGCTTGTACTGGGTAGCGATTTCAGAGAGGGAATTTGCATTCCTAATATTAATATAAAAAAATAAACAATTTGCCAATTTTTTCAGAGATATCAAATTTTGTACCAGGTGAAATTTCTCTTATTCTGCCTAAAATTTGTCTAGTTGATTGTCGCAATTGTGCGATTTGTTGTTGCTGTTCCAACATCATTTGCCTTTCCTGACTTGCAACTAATTGTGCTTCTCGCAATCTTCTTATTTCTGATTGTTCTTGTTGCAATCTCAATAATAACCATCTTTGTCGTTTTCGTAATGGTGGGATTTTATCTTCTTCATCTTTGTCTCGAAATTGTCTTCAGAAATAAATTATATTAATTTCTTACAAATTTATATCATAATAAAATAATTACTGTTTTTGTAACCCGAGCAAAGCATATTCTGCTTTGGTTCTCTCAATTACAGACTTCTCGCGTAACTTCAGCAAAGCCATTTCATTTTTAGCTCTCACATCTTCTTTTTTCATATATTGCTTTACCATTTCCAATGTAAAATTATTAAAATAACTTTTATCATTCCCGTTTTCAAATACATCACTCCCTGATGTGGGTAATGAAACTAAAAAAAATATTAAAACAAAATATATTTTTACCTCATTAATTAATGCTTTCAACCACAATTACTTTTGAAATTTTCATCCTTGGACAATTTTTTATCATTCCTATCATTTGTTGACGCTGATCTTCGACCGGTGTTTCTAGCAACTTCACGATCCGAGTTCGAGTCTTCAAACTGTGCAGAATATGATACTGATTTATCTTCGTGTGTTTCATTTAAACTGCCTTCAGTAAAAGTAACCTGTATACATTTTAAATAAATCAGTACTTACTTAAATTACTTTTAAATTTAAATTTTAAATAAATGACAATTACAGTATTGGGAGTTGATTTTGTATTCAGAGATGCAACTTCTTCCGGAATGCTTTTGCTTTGAGTTGTTCCTGAAGTTACACTTTGCATAGACTGAAAGGATCTAAAAAAAAAAATTCAAATCACACGTTAATTAAATTAATCATTTTTAATACCGTGAAGGTGTTCGCGATTTTCTTTCTCTTGAATATACTTCATCATGGCGGCTTTCATTTCTAGTACTTGTTCTACTGTCGTTTCGATCGTATTCTGAACTGGAATTGTCGTACATAAAGTCTTTGCGAGATGGATTTTTGTGCAACTCTTTTAAAACTGAGGTCACAGCAGCAATAGCGGCTGAAGTTGCTGTTCCCTTAGTAATTTCTCCTACGTCGTGACTGAGTTCCACACTAGCCTAGTAACATACATGAATAAATGCATTAATAATTATTTGAATTGTTTAAAACATAATTGTGTAAACGTCAATTGCAAAATTAATTAATTTGTCTACTTTGCCTAAAAGTCGGCAAATTAATTCTACAAAATAATGCTTATTATAATTCGAAAACTAACGTCAGCCAGTTGTTTCGCTGCATCTGCTGTAACTTTCGCCGCTTCTGCATGAGTGTTGAACAATTTATGTGTTGTCGAGTTAATTGCTGCTGTTGCTTCTGACCTAACCAAATTAACAGATTCAATAGCAGCAGTTAATGCTGCTTGCTGTTGTTGATGAGTTTCTGCTAATTGTTTTTCTCGTGCACTCGCTTCCTGTCGAACTATTGATTGAAATTTTTCAACTTCATCTAACCGTTTTTGCCTTTCAGTCTAATTATTCAAAATAAAAATAATAAAAAGCAAGTCAATTAAGAATATTAAATCGTAAAATGTAACCTGAAGTGCTTGAGCTAAAGAAACAGTTTCTTGTCGAGCCAAACCAACTCCTTGAATCCTTTCTACATGATCCATATGTCGTAAAGAGTCCTCTAATGATTCTAAATACATTAATTCATTGGACATTTTCAACTTTAAAGTACTTGGAGAAAATTTTAACTCTTTATTTTTAAGATAAGTGGATACTGTAGAGTCTTTTCCTTCTTCCCTAAAATAATTTATAAGTAATTTTCATTTATTCCATAAAAAAAAAAATTATATAAATAAATCAATACCGTATTTTTTCTAATTCAGATTTAGACACAGTATTTTCTTGAGTATTTTCAAAAACCGGAGTTAGAGTATTTAGATTATTCTCAAAATCAGAAGACAAACTTCCTTCACTTAAACTTTCTTCCTCTTCAACATCTGCAATTACTTCACTCGTAACTGATTTCACACCTTCATAAAATAAAATATAGTCATTATATATTACACCAACAATTATCACTACTGCAATTACTTGTTTCTAGTTGTGAGTGAGGAATTGATAATGATTTAGAAACCAATTCGTCAGCCTCTGCTCCCATTGGTTGCATTCTGGGATCTTGTGTGGTGTCACTACTCCGTTCAAAGTCATCTGAATAAATTGATATCGCATCCTTCATTTCATTTACATCAGAAGTTCTGTATTCATCTATATCTTTACTTATGTTTGCTTGGGAAGGTTCAGGAAAAACATTAACTACACATGAAATAAATTTGTTTCAATTTTCCTTTGTAATTTTCTATAAAAATACCTTGGTTTATAGTACGGTGTAATGTGTTAATAAAATTGTAAGGATCCGGTTTAGAAATTAAAGGTATTAAATTTAAAAATTCAAAATGAGCATCGGCGAAAATATTTTTCTGTTTGCCGCATAAATCAATTGACGACAAAATTTTACCACTCTACAAAAATAAACACATAAATAAATAAATTTTAAACTTAAATTTAATAAACTCTATTAATTTTAAATTGTTTACATCAATATCGGCATCATCAGAGATGGTTCCTTCGCTTAGTGGACTTACAACATCCCTAATCTCACTGCCACCTCTTTCTCTAGTATGAGTATCCACATAATTCTCTTTGTTTTTCTTTAAAATCCTCCACTTTAAACTCTGGCGAACTTTAAAACCACGATAAGCAGCTTGAATCTTTTTTGCAGCTGCTTCTCTCACTTGATAAGAGGCAACAGTTTGTGCGTGTCTAACTAAATTCGTTACACCTAAAACGTATTATTCACGGTTAAATCTAACAAGCAGAAAATAAAAATAACTGCTTCATCACAATAATCATGACGAAGTAGTTATTTTTATTAAAGTTACCTGGTAAGTTTCCGTCAAAAACCGAAAACTGACTTCTGCTTCGAACAATTCTTTCATGTCGTGTTAAGAATTCCCGAGTTGAAAAAGCTGAATTTTCTCTTGAACTTCGCGACGCTTCGCCTTGTCCTTCCGATGGCATAGGAGATGCCGAATCGCTGCCCTCTCCATTCACAGTTAAAGGTTGTTGATAGAATTCATCTAGTCTTACATCATTAGTGTTATTTTGATGCAAGATGTGCGTAATTCGATTTGTTTCGTCATCAATTTGATGTTGCAAAGAGACTGCTGTAGCATGAATCCTTTCCAATTTACCAGCTGCAACAAATAGTAATTAATTAATCAATTATAATATTCATAAATCATTTACTGCATTTACTACTTGAATTCCTCGAGTTTAACTCTTGTGAAATTTTAATACTGGCTAAAAGATTGTCAAAATCTTGAATTTTCTTGTAAATTTCTTCCGTATTTATCTCTTTACTTTTTTTTATAAAAAATAAAAATAAATAAATAAAAGTACATCCTCATTAAGAATTAAGATTAGAAAAATAAACTAAATAGTTACAATTCCTGTTTAACAGGTTCACTTTTTGACACATCTAAAATTATAACAGGCGGTTCGTTTTCTTGTCCTAAATGAGTTTGAGTATCTTCACGACCCGAATCATTAGTAACTTTCTATAAAAATATTGCACAATTAGCTATGTTTAACTTTAAAAAATAATATTCATAACCTCATCATCGTCATTGTTCTCAATCTCCGGTTGCAAAATGACATCAGAATCATTAAGCGATGTATTGCTATGAGCTTCTGACAATAGATCATCTTTTTCCCAATCATTTTCTCGAAAATCCTTCTTATTCTCAGCATGCTTTGAAGTTGCAGCCTAATTAAAATAATTTTTTTTATCTTATAAAAACTTTCACATCTAATTAAACAATAATTACTTTCGCAAGTTTTTTCTGAAGACGTTGCAAATCTTGTAATTTCTGTTCCCGTTCCTTTTTCTCTTTTTGTTTCTTTTGCTTTTCACTTAGTAACAACTGCAATCGTTCTTTCTTTTGTTTGAGCATGTAATTTCGAACTTCATCTGGATTATAATGACGAACTTTTGGAGCTAGTGGCTCTGATTCTGTATACTTTGGTTTTCGTTTTAAGTTTAACTGTCTCTTATTTTTATCAGACATCGATTTAGATGCTGTTATAGACTCAGAAATTGAATCTGTTCCACTTAAGTCTGTAAATTATATTAAATAAAATTTTAATTTTGAACAAAATAAATAAAATTCAAACAATATTCAATATTTGTATTACCACCAGTATTATCAGATTTGTCTTTG
>JAQFZN010002526.1:0-11154 GCA_034687075.1 Geophilus carpophagus | reverse complement strand
GCCTCACAAGAAATGCCTTTGCAAACACATCTTCATTTCGGTTAGTTCCGTAACCCCTTTTTTGAGAGGGATACAAATATAGCGTGCCAACTTTAAATGTACTTCTTTACACATCAATGCACTTTATAATTGTAAATACTTTAACTAAATATATGTTTATATATTTCGATTTAAACGAGATTTAATTATTAATTTAAACAAATATTCAAATATTTGGTTCATTTCACATTTATAACGTTTTTTTATAGGTTCTATCGTAAATTAACAGCTTTAAATTGATTTTATTTCAGTAATAAAAACTTTTTTCATTATATTTTTTTATTTTCTTTTTAAAGCGTGTAGGTTACTTGGTTGAGTGAAACCAATAAGTAAAGGCAAAAGTTCGATATTCATTTTCCCCTCAACTTTTAATTCGAGTTGATGTGTTGGACTGATGCCAAACCTTCCATTTTCCAGACAAACAAACGCGAGAAGATTGTGGCTTAGAGAAGAGAATGATGGCGGAAAAAGAGGAAGAATCATTTCAGCTTTCTGTTTTTGATGCATTATAATTTAATCAAAAATTATCCATTTCTCTATTGACACAAATTCATTTAAAGTATTATAAGCTACATTTCATGCAAATCTAAACTTGTCTCTAAATTTATTCAATTTCCGACTGCTCATCATTTAAAAATCTTTTCAAACGCACAATATCAATTTCCAAATCCTTACTACATTTAAATAATATCAAAATTCAACACTAAACAAAATATAATCTCCAAGGCAAATGCACTTATTCAAATTATGTAAATTTTTTAAGATAAAGCACACATCTATCTCTGCCATCAAATAATAAAGAAGTGTAATAAATAAGCAAAGCGGAAGTGGCATAAATTGATTATAGCACCAGCACTATCTACAGTTCTATTGAATCTCACAACCACAAACAACAAGAATCATTTCATCCTCATGTGTAATACGGCTTCCTTTAAACGTCAGTTGCGATAAATAAATCTATGCCCACCCATCGCCTTTTATAAAAGAGGGGGAGTACCCACTGCTGTCTTCAAACTGATAAGAGAAAAGAGATGGACCACAAGTATGACTCGCTTGGAAACCACAGTCAATCGCCTTTACAACGCCATTTTTACCTATCTACTTCCCAAGAGAATCTATTGTGCTGCCAAACCACCATGAATATTGCATCTATTTTGCCCACCTTAAGGGCAACACTTGCTCACTTTCCACTCCCAAGGAACTGTGCCATGCGACGTCCATCATGTCAGCTTTTTCACAAAAAAAAAAAACAAAGAAAAAGGGGTGTTTGAATCGCTAGTCATGGACGGCATGCGCTTCATCTCCTCCCATCGCTCTGACACGCACGAAAAAAGTGCGGAATTCATCGCGCCTCACCTCAACCGTGTAAAGTGTACACGCATTGTGGCAAGGCCTCATTAATACAATTAATGAGCTTGTGTGGAAAAAGCCTTCCCCTCTATATTTTTCATTTTTTTTCCTTATTTTCCAGACCCATCGCGTATCTCATCTTGGCTCCATCTGATATGTCAAGGCAACAGTGCATTAATGCACCTCAACTACTTCTTTGTCACCTGCCATCACGAGTTGACGTGTGATTTATCGCTACGGGGGGTTAATTACACCAGTAAGCGGTACAAGCCTTTCGATACAATGCACATTTGTTGTAAGTGACATGAAATTGAAGAGAAAAAAACATGATGGTGATAAAAAGTGATTTTTTTGACGAGCAATTAAAAAAATCAATTGAACACCTTTTTTTTAAAAAATAAATAGTAATAAAAGTGTTGTGGTGAAGCCCTTTTTATAATTAATGTTTTTGATTAAAATATTGATTGTAATAGAAATGAATTTATTTGGTAGTGCCCGGAAGTGCATCCACAAAGTTTTATTGCAATTGAAAACATTAAAGCGGCATTTTAAGTAATTTCGATGTCAAAGGTGTTTTAATTGTGTTTTTATGTTTGTTTCTGAAAACAACACTCAGTTTTATAATCAATAGATCAATTCAAATTAATGATTTTGCTTTAAACTGTATTTTTTTGTTATTAAATTGGGAAATAAATAGGTAAATATTGGAATAAATTTTAATAAAATATTGTTTTGAAAGTCTTCCTAACCCACTTTAACAAACCTTAATTAATCATAAGCAGTTCAATTAAAGTTGATTAAAATTTTACATTAAACAACACTGTTTACCACCTATATGCATTTATGTATGTGTAAATCAATTTGCAAGCAGTAATACAAGTATTCATATTAACTATAAATACAAAATTTATCGTCTGCAATTTCAAACATTTCCAATTCCATTTTCAACCCACGACAGCATTAAATCCCACTCAATCAACCACTAATAAATACATTCGCAAATTTAAATTTAATTATCACATTGCGCATGAAGAAACAACAACTAATTACCTATTTAACTCAAAACACAAATTTTTTAAATAAAAAAAACAGCAAAGAAATGTGTTAATTAATTAAATCAGAAAAAATGTTTTCACATCTTATTTGTTTTTACTTACAAATTTTTAGAAAATTTTTAATTTTTTAACAACCCATCACTCAAAAAAAATAATTGGAGAGGAAAAAATTCTACAGAAAAAGCAAAATTTTCATTTGCACAAATGTGTAGTCGCTTGCTCCGTTCTGAACCACATTGTGCCCTCGTCTTTCTGCAGCCACCTCCCCTATTCCTTCTCCCCTGTTCGAAACCCAATGGGTGGCATATGGGGAAAAGGGGGTTCTTTCAAAGACTTTCAATTGCGACTAATGAAGGCAATTGTTCGGCGCGTGCCTTTGACGAATTTCACTCAGAAGCAAAATTAATTGACGACGCCTCAACGTTGCCTTCAAGTTCCCCCCCTTCTTACATAAGTGATCAAGCGGAAGTATGAGGCGTGACGAATCATCGAGAAAGAAATGCAAGAATTAGTGAAAAAAAAATAAAAAAAATCGCTTTTCTAACCAAAAGAAAATTTTTCTGCCATGCTGTCATTCAAATGCAAATCGCGCCCATTTCTGACTTCAATTACATTCAATCCACACCCTTAAAACCCAACTCCTTCACTACTGATAAAAATAAAATAAAATAAAATAAAATATAAATTCCCTGCAAGAAAATCCCTTAAAATCACAAATAACTTGCAACAACACCATACAAAACTTGGACTAAACTTTAATTTTCTTGTCACAAATAAGGGATAAAGCTACGGTCAACTCTCTGAGGATTAAACCCACCCAGAAGAAAAGAAAAACTTCTTTTACTTTATCCTTCCCACAAAAAAAGAAAGAAAAGAAAAAATCTAACATCAACTGTGAAAATCACGTCAAGCCGGTCACAATGGGTGCAGATCAGCACGATGTGGTCACGAAGCTCTTTCAATCCTTCTTTTCCTTTTTGCAGTTGAGTCCTTCGTATAAGTTGTTAGTATGGGCAAGCGATCGCCAATCTGACAAAAACCTTTCCAGCAATGAATTTGTTCCCACCCATAAGTCGATTCTATGCATGCCAAGTGCTGAATCAGGAGACCCATTACCACTAATGTCTTTCTATATTACACTCCATTATTTTTTTTCGTCTGTAACAAATTTCCTCAACTTCAAATCAAAGTCAATCTTAATCAAAACAAAAGATTTTTATTTAGAATTATTCACTATAATTTATACTGTGAAGATTATTTACTTTTGTACACATTTTAGAGTATTTATAGCTTTATCCAGTGCCAGATTAAAGCATTTCACTAATTCCAAAATTGTTTTAACAATAAATCAGCTCTAATTTCGCTGCTTCAGAAACTACCACAAATGTGCAAAACTTGCACCGAGATGAGACCTCAGATTTCTGTTGAAAAATAGCTAAAATAATATACATTTTGCAATTTAGATACATTCCCATAGCAAATGATACATGTTATTAATTATGTAATCAAATATTTTCATCAATCCTTTAATCAAATAATATCGCAATTGAAATCAACTTGAATTTCACATAAATTGCTATATCAAATTTAAACTATTTTAAATTAGAGACGGTTCAATCGCACGGGACAAAATTGCATTTTCTTTTTTGAACAAGAAGAAAAAAGATAAAAAAAAATTCCATGGTATTCAAATAGATGTTTTTCACAACCCACTACCTAAAGGCGAAGTCGGTTCCTTGGAAATTCTAAACTAGAATTCTTTAGAGACTGCAAGAGGCGAAAACTGAACCGACTTCAATCAGATTGCCGTTTTATAGAGGGCAAAGTCCCATGTTGCACCACCGCAAGGGGAAAAAGGGGGATAAAAATAGAGGGGACTGAGAAGTGATAGGAGTGCAATCGAAGAAAGTCGGAAACGAAAAAAGTGTGTAGAGAGAGAGAGGGAAGTGGTGAAAAAAACATGAAAAAAGAGAAAAAAGGAACCCTCCCATCGCTACGGTTTTCCCTTCTGGTGATATAAAAGAGGGGAAAAGGAAGCCACCAATAAATTCAACGTATTTCAGTGGGCACACCACCAAGATGCCATTTATTTACACAGCAAATAGATATCAGTAGAACATAAATGCAATTGCAAACAAAAATTAAATGCATCTTCAACTCTTCTCAAGTATGATAATGTTCACATGGTGACAACGCAAACAAATAATTAATGCGTTACAAGAATAATCAGCATTAATGTTTAAATAAGTGTTGGGATTGGTTAAAATGTTAAAAATGTTTTCAAAAATATTTTTTTAATTAAATTACGTTAAAATAAAGCAAACTTTTTGTTTGCACAAACACTACAAACTAGTTGAGTAGTTTTCTTTCAGCACGACAGTCATGTACAAGTTTGTGAAGGACAGGCAAGAGTGATCCATTCGCTCAGTGGCTCTCACTTCAAGTCACCCGATTGAATTCCAACAACGTGAGCCAATCCTCTCTGCTTCTCTTCCTCTGCCACCCCCTCCCCCAATCCCCTTCAACCCCCTCATCACGATGAAGTCCGCATCAAGTCGAGTGAATGAAATTCCGGCTTGAAAAAGAAGGTGGAACAGTTTTCAAATCTGTCACCAGAGGAATGGACAAAAGAAAGAATGATCGGGTTTCCAATCTTGAAAAGACCTAAAACTGATGTTGTACATATTTCCCTTTATTCTAATCCCGAAAATCAATTGCAGTTTGACCAAAATTCAATACACTGTCCAGTATTTACACTTTGCTATGCTCTTGTCTATATAATCAATCGATCAGTCAATTCTACACGAGTTACTAAACCAATAATTAAGCTTTGTAAAAAATTTGAGAAAATTTAAAATAAATTTAAATAATTTTCTGTGCTGTCTCAAGACCATGTATATATGATGATGTTTGAGTCAATATATTGAAAGTAAGTGTAAAATGTGTCACGAGAAGTGTTAGAAAGAGAAGAAAAGAGCGACAAGAGCAAATAAAAAAGCGACTTGACAGTTTGGCAAACAACTGGTTGTCATCTTGTGCCAAATTTTAGACGGAATTTTAAAAAAAGGCAGTGACAGTTTTTGTGTGTGATGGAATACGAAATAGTGTTTTAGTAATTGCAGGTACTTTCATTTCCAATTGGAATTTATAAAAAATAGTAAATTGCAGTCAATTTAGAGGAACAAGTAAATGAAAATAGAAATAAAAACATACCTTTCAGACCTGTCTGTTTGTGTTGTGTTTGTTCTAGGTGAATCGGTCAAAAACTCTTTAGTGCTTGTAAGACTAGTGGCTGACCCGACCCCACTTGGTGGGTAAACTGTCCTAGCTGAGTTGGTCAAATTCAGCAGTTCTAGAAAAAAATATTACAATATATTAAAAAAATATTGGTAACATTAGAATTTGATATTATCAAAGTTCATTTATATTTTCAACACGTTCAGTGCATTTATAACCACAATAAAAAATTTAAGTTTACCGATAAAAAAATATTTTTTCATATTAACAAAAGAAAAGAGATCTTCAAAATTCTGTACAAGTGCATAGAATAAAAAAACTGTTCTAAATAGACCAAAAATTTAAAAAAGTTACCTGTGAAGGGCTGAATTAAAGCGCCATTTTTTGTTTCATTCTTTTTTCTATTTTATTCCCTTACGTCTTGCAAAGTTAAGCAATTACCACAGAGCTATATTTCATCTATTACTTATTCACAAGTTAGACAATAATTGAACACTAAAAAAACCAGTCAAGAACAAAAATCCATTTTTAATTCCCAAACAAAAAATATATAACAACTTACTTTGCACTTGAATAAAAAATCAATTTGTAGAAAAGAAATATCCGGAAACACAGGATATAATTTAGTTACACCAACCACTACACAATAAATCGATATAAATTAACATCTTTATTTCTCTGCAACTTGAAATTTCCTAACCTAATTGATTTCTTCCGAGCCTCAAACTGTCATGAAATAAAAATGTAAATAAAAATAAAAATTTAAAAAAATTTCATTTTGTATAAAACCTTATTATCCTTAACTGCACAGCATGTGTTTACATGCCAATTGAGCGCATTTTATACCTGCGAGGTACAAATTTTAATGCCATGCGGTCAAGCAGACCATTGAGAGGAAGTTTTACAAATTTTAGCCTTTTGGGAATTTGTTACAAGCGGAAATTGCTTTGTGCCAATGCCAGTTGCAGCCATTATGACAAACACGGTCAATGATCTATGCAAATTAGTAGCGAGCGACTTGTTTCCAGGCTCAAATTAACAACCAACTAATTAGATTGTCTCTGAAATGTGCCAATCTCTAAACCCCATCCGCCCTAAAGTTTACTCGCCCTCGAGTAAGTTGGGCAGAAGAAGAGGAAGAGGAGAAAACGAGTCATTGTCATTCCATACCCAAGATAGAATTGCAATTGAAATGCACAACTCAAAGCATAAAAATTGCATTTACCCATTTTCTGCCTCCAAACCAACCAATAGAAAAAATTACCATCATCACGCAAACTTGCCATTTTTAAAGGGAGATGCTTCTAGTGTTAGTTCAACTTCCCAATTTCTTATCTATCACACATCATAGCCTCAACAACAACAACAACACACATAGTTTGTTTGAATTAATACAAACACATTTTTCATTTATATCACAACTCCTTAAGGCAGTGCAAACATTTTGCAGATATTTTAAATATGTTAAATGTTGACCTTTATCAAAAGTTCTAACAAAAATGGCAAAATCAAGAAGAAAATTTTATATAACTATTTTATAAATTGCAAAATGTTGGAAAAAAAATTCAGAAGCTCTTGAAAGACCTTCATTGTGCCAATTGCCCCAGAGCAGTTTTATCCATCTTTGTTCTAAAAATAATTCATTTCCATAACAGATTACAGTTGACAGGTTCTTTCGATGATCAGATTTTGGCTCTTGTGCTTGTTTCTGTAAATCTTTTTACTTCACTTTTTTCGCAGTTCACCCTATTAAGGAAAGTAAATGAAGGGAGTGGAAAAATCTATTCAATTTAACCTGAAATCAACAGCCGCTGGATTCCAATTTAGCAACGAATGGGTTAAAGTGAAAGAGGTGAAATTGGGAAAAGCCATTTCAATCCATCTTAGTCCTTTGCATGTATCGGTAATTCGCTTGTAAATGAAGTTACTCAAACCGCTGATGGAAGCCACACACACTCCAACTTGCAATTATAACTCACGTTAGTGTCCCGTCCTTCCGATAGCAGCAACAAAATTAATGATGTTGCATTTATTTTTTCCCTTTCACGTAATTGCATTTAAATGTGAAGCGCAAAAAACTTTTCTATGTGCAAATCAAAACAAGATAAATAATTTTATAGAAAAAAATTAAAATAACTCAACTTCGTATACAATACACGAAGGAAAAAAATAATATAAGAGACAGTTTATATGACAAATAATCTGTCTGGTGTTAAATGAAAGATAAGAAAACACGACAAAGAAGATTCGAGCTCAACATCACATATTTATCGATTCGTAATCCCCAACTGAAAAGACAGCTCAACAAAAATAGACAAGAGAGGAAATGGGAGGGTCTGAATTGTAGTTATAATTTTGCCTTATTGGGCGAGTGAAGCGAAAAGAAGCTTGCAAAATTATTCCCCAGAGTCAAATGGATAGATGATGGTTTATGGCGTGATAAGGAAAGAGTTTCTCGTCCCCGCCCTCTTTTGGCCATGCACAAGACCAGAGTGTCAGCAGAAGAGAAGCAGGCGAGCGTGAATAAATGTCATGTGTGGCGACCAGAGAGAAAGAGCAAAAGCATTTAGTACACTTGTTATGGGGTCCAAGGGTGTACAAATGTTTAAGGGGAGGGAGTCTTGTTTGTCATGACATCTACATTTGAGTTAGATTTTCTTGTACAACACGAAAGGCCATGCAATTTGAATAATTGACCAAACAAAATAAACATTTTTCTTTTTGTTCACTTTAGAAAAAGTTTGCTATTATTTATGTGTATTACTAGCATTGTTTATTTACAATTGGTATTATTTTAAGTATATTTTAGTAGATATTGTGATAAATTAGCAGCATTTAGTTAAAATTAGCACCGTTTTGGTATATTTTTACCAAATTAGCATCATTAGATAAATGTCTATGTAAATTAACATCATCTGTACAAATTTATATGTAAATTAGCATAATTAATAATTAAAATAAAAGGGTTTTATTTAAGTGTAAATTAGTGCCAATTACTGCATGAATTAACTGCTACGTATATAAATTAGCACCACTTATAGCGAGTAGTAAAAATTAACAAGTGTACATGAGAGTAAATTAGCATCATTTATAATCAGAATTTAATCAACAAGTAAATTTGTGTGAAAATCAGCTCCATTTATAATCAAAATTCAATTACCCAATGTATTTAAATGCAAATTAGCAAAAACAGAATCTATATGTACATAAATTTACCCGAGTTATGTATATTCTCAACTATATGACTTAATCCAGAAACTTTCTCTCAAATTTAGAGCATGCAACGCAATATTCATATTCATGCAAACACAAGATAACTAACTAGAAAAAGTAATTTAGAATTGCAGCTTTAACCAAAACTATTTTTTTAAGCTGAAGAGATAGAAGCTAAAGCGTCGCAAAAAAGCTGTAGAAACTAGCAAAGGCACCTTTAACTTAACATTTGAGCAAATCCTTTACACTAGATTTGATTGAACCTGCCTTTTAGCTAGATTAGAAGAGTTCCCGAGTAGATACACTTTAAAAAAGAAGAAAAAAAAACTTCCCTTATTCAAATTAAAACATTCATGTCACCTCCATAATCTTATGATATAATAACTGCCTACTTGAACCCCCTCTCGCACTTAATCTGGCATGAGCACACTCCTATAAAAAGATTATTATAACTGCTAATTAAAAGGGGCACCTTCATATCAAATATAATATATTTTAAGTCATGTCATAATTCATGAGCAAAACGCATTAAACTCAAAGTATCTTGTAATATTACTCCAAATTAAAACATCTCCATTGATTTTTTTACCCTCTATATGGCTTTATATTAAACGTAACCGGTAAGCTTCTTATGGTTGAAACCTATATCTTAAAGATAACGTTTCCATTAGTGTCCATTAAAGGGAGAGAGCTTCCAACATTTTTTTTATAATATTTTTTTATTTTCATTTTTTTATTACCTTGAGAGAGGAAAATGCACGTGTCGGTTTCAAAGGGGGTGGATTGAAACGGGGGTTCAGATTCACATTCGCTTTCCAGGTAGCCACCTCTAGGAGTCTTCAGTTGGGCAGACATGTCCGTATATTGCATGGATATTCCACGAGGGGGTACCTCTGGTGGAGCGGGCTCAGGTGGGCTCTCGGAGAAATCTGCACAAACAACCAACTATGTCAAGATGGTTGCAATTTTTGCAGATGATGTGTTCTAATGAAATGATGATCTCAATGATTACTAAAATGACCTGTTCCCAATGCTAATTTATATTTATTTGTTTATTTATTTATTTATTTTAAAATAAATTACTAGAAAAATTGTATACGAGTTCAGCAGTAAAGCGAAAGGGCAGCAATCAAAATACTGCAGTAAAGCCAAGGGGCAGCATTTCTTGTACTCAACTATTGACTAACTCAACAAAATTATTTATTTTAATTTTTCTAAATAAATTCGAGTAAAAATATTTAAAAAAATGTGAAATTATTAAAAATAGCAATGTTATTAATTAATGGGCAAAACATTCCCGAGTAACTTAACACTCCAATAAATTTCCACTTCTCTTCATATCCAAGGAAAGATGATCCAACTGTTGTTTTGCGTTCATAAACTGCTTATCTCTTAGAGAGACTCTTAGAAACCGGCAGTGAAGCGCAAATAAGTAGCAAGGAGCTCGTTAAGAAGTGTTGCGCCACAGTTTTGATTGCTGCGGGCCTGAATATCACTAACGAGGTGCACTTCTCTATTTAATTGACAAAGCAAAGAAGGTTGTGGTTCAAAGAAAAACGTAAAAAGTTTTTTAAAAAAAACATTGTTCCCTTTGTAATTATCTATGGTGTTTCATAAGTGAATTCACTTTACTCTTAAGCCACAAATTGAAAAATAAAAGTTGCACTTTTAGCCTACTTGAAGCTAAATTTCATCTTTAGATTAAATGTAATTGATAAACAAAGAGCAAGGTATTAATTATCAACTTTACTCCCAGTGCTGCATTAACTTTTCAAACATGTATATGATTGTTTTTCTTTAGATTTTTTGTAATTACATCGGTTATGGTTAACAATTTATTGCACAACAACGAAAAAGAGAAATTGAATCCTTTAACTTTTACTTACGACAGTGCAGAAAAAATAAAAATAAAATAACTAATCTTTTACGTTTACGAAATTCATAAATTCAAAGCCAACATTATAGAAGAACGACTTAAAACTTTTATTCTCTCCTTGCTAGGAAAATTTCACGAGCGAAATGACCGTAAATTTTCCGAACAATTTCGCAAGCAAACGCAAAAAACGACTTAAGCAAAGAGAAATGGGGGAAAAGAAACTAAGAAATATATATTGTATACAGTAATCCACCTATACCCACAACCCACACAAGATGAAATATAAAAAGAAATAGAAAAAAAATTAATTTCGACTAGGAGACCGAAGCTCAGCCCTAAAGTCGTAAAATGCAACAAGAGTTTTGCACAATTGCTATGACTGCA
>JAQFZN010002525.1:0-11155 GCA_034687075.1 Geophilus carpophagus | reverse complement strand
GCGGCACGATAAGCGGACTAAGAGGTCTGAGGGATCCTCTTAATCAGTTAATAAAGTTATTCGCAAAAATACGGGACAGACTACCATCAGCCTGTTCTACCATCTCAGCTGACCTCGTCGACTGAACAACGTCACTCTGTGTCTGCAACCGAGACGCTATACTCGGTTGCACTAGGTAATGCTTAGCCCTGCATGAAATGCAGGGTTTAGGCGATAGTTTAAGTGCCAGAGGGTACAGGACCTGTCGGGGAATTCCGGCAGGCCTGTGCCCGGTGGGCGAGACTGGCTTTCCTTGGGTTAACCATCTGGTGTTCCGTAAGGGACTCAGAAGGTGTCATCCCAATGATGGTCAGCAACAGACTGACTCTGTCATGCCAGTGTGCGCGTCAGGAGGAGGTGGCCAATCAGGGAAGTACTCTGATTGGACCAGAACTCCTAGCCCTGGGGCTTCTTTCTACCCCTCGTGACTCCCATTGTGCCGGTGGTATGGTGGGCGGTCACAAAGGGAAAAGTGATCCTTTATGTAGTCAAATATAGGCACGCGATGAAAGTTTCACGGTGCAACAACAATTCTGCACAGCAACAAGAATCTTGAAACAAGATGCATCAGCAAGTATATCCTACAGCAGGAATTTACTATCCTGGAATGGTCAAACTACAATGGCCTTGCTTACTACAATTACTCACTGCTAGCAACTACAGAATTTTGGTAAATCAAATTAAATCTCAAAATAACATAATCAGTTCGGTTTTTGTAAAATCAGTAAGTCAAGTCAGGCTGAGTAAACAGTTGCAGGAGTTTTATAATAAGAGTGTATGGTGGCTTCATCTGTAAAGAAATTCATGGCCCCTCATAGGTGACCTCAAACCAAAGGAGGGTGTAAAAGCGTAAGGTGCACCACTTTGCGCATGCAGGAGTAGGCTGTCCCGTCAGTGATGCTACATTTATTATATTTAACAAAATATTTAATTTGTTTACGTCATATAAAAATGCAAGAGGTCTTTACGATCACAGTATGACAGACCTTGATAGCAAATGTATATAAGCGAGTTTCTGAATGCATAAATTTTTACCTTGAATTAAGATTTACATGTAACTTATATTAATTAGTAAAGTGCACAACTAACAAATCTTTAAACTCTAAACTAAATTAGAGAAAAGAAAATGTAGTATCGAGTTTGTGTCTATGCAAATATAAAACATTTATGTAATTCCTTATTGACACTCAGCTCAAATGTGCCGTAATAAAATGTTAAGAAAAATATTCTTGTAACTGGTAGATGAATAGTGTGCCATGTGATTGGTTAGCACATAACTAGAATAAAATTGGTGTAGATGCAGTCAAATCAGAATAATAAATACCCTTTATCATTTCACATACTGGCACACCCAGGTGGCAGTCTTGGTTTCTGCAATAAAGATTGATTCACATCCTTTCCTTCAATTTTCTTTTTCAATTTAAAAAAAAAATTGTAAAAGCAGTATTAATGAAAACTTAATGAAAACTTAATTAGTCTTTATAGTCTTCTGTTTATTCTATTAAAGCAATCCACTGTTATTTCTCTTTTGGTCAATTAATTTTTCAATTTTCATTAATTTCTACATACTGTAAATTCTTTGTTTGTTTCAACTTTTGTAATAAATCAGTTATTTTATTTTGATTTTTTAATTTGTTTAATATTTTTCTTTCACATGACAATTAAACATGCCACACACAGACATCACTTTTTATATTATAGAGATAATAACTTAGTTTACAAATTAACAAGAACATAATATCATTTAAATAAAATCATTTCATTTCAATTGTCTGCTATAAATGAAACATCCTTTTACCACATAGTTTCTGCTTACTTTAGACAATTTACCAAAAATATTTTCACACGAGAAAACTTAAGTCTTCACTTAAACATTAGTCTCTTACTAAAAAAAAAATATTCGCATCAAAACTAATGCATTTGCATAGTTCATATTTTTGTCTCTAGTAGGCACCACGTGAAAGCTCACAGATATGACAGATGACTCACAGGAGACCTCAAAATCGATAAGTGACACATTCGTCAATATTGATAATCATAAGACTCCGCATAATCATCATATTCGTCTTTTAATTCCGCATTAGATCTCGGAGCAACTTTGCCCAATTTATCCAAATTAGATGCTAACTCATCTTCTTCATCTTCATACATCCTTAGTAAATAAAAAAATATATAAGTAAAGGAAATAAATACGTCACACTTATTGTATCTTACAAATCTTCTTGCTGATCATTACTTCCTTCTTCAGCAACTAAAAACTCATATTCTTCTGCTGCATATCTATCCCAATCTGCAATCTCCACTCCTCCTTCACTATCATGGTCCTGTAAATAATTAATACTCATGTAATTCTAATGCCATGATTTAAGTGAAAATTTAGAATTTACCCTCTGAGATGCAAATGGATCTCTTTGTTCATGATCCAAGTATTTCTCCAAATTAAAAAAAGTGTCAAAAAATATTGACGTCATCCTGCATCTTTTCAAATCACTTAGAGATATCATTCCTATTATCAATAAAAAAAAATTCAAAGTAAAAAGCAAATCCGATTTGAATAATTTTTTATTCTTTTACCAGGAGTCTTTGGTCGAATCATATCCAACATCTGACATAAGCAATCCTTAAAAGGTAATGTTTCAATACCTAAGGCTTCCATTCTTTGCAGTTGTTCTTCATAAAAATATTCTAATTCGTACATTGATAAATAACCATCTCCATCCATATCCATGCACCGAAACCAATATTCAATACTAAAAGAAAATAAAATGATTATTTTAAAATTAATTTATTAATAAAATGTTTAATACCTAGTTGGATGCCTTTTATCTTCTTCCGACATTAAGAACCAAACAAACTCGGTATAACTCATTTTCTGCTCTTTCTGATTTTTTCCTCTGGTTACTGCACCCGAAAATATCCGTTCAATCATCCGTGAGGAAATAGCTAAAAGGTGATTTTACAATAGATTACAAATGTATTTTTATTTGTTTAATTACAATAATGAAAAGCAGTAAAAATAAAAATTCATTTACCGTGATCGTTATGTCGACTAAGGTCTGATTTGTCAATATACAAATCGTGATCTTTGTCCAGCTCCCAAAACTTGCAATAAATTACGTAAAAGTGTTCGTACGAGAAATAATCTGTAATTTGATTAATGTCGTCTTCTTCTTCCAGCAATGCAACTGTCTGAATGATTGAAAGAAAAATACATTAAATTATGAGAAAAACAATCTTAACTGAAAATAAAAATAAAAAAACCGAGACACACCTGAAGAAAATTACTTTTCCTTAATTCAGGTGCTGTTATACGCCCAGTCCATGATCTATTGACACTGTAATAAATTCTAGCTATAACCTATTATACATAAATAAAAAATAAATTATTTAGAAATAATAATATTTATGTTGTACAATAATCTCAATTTTCTCCCTACTGTGTGCACATATCGTGAATGGAATTCAACAGCTTCCTTTAGGAATGTCAACCCGGGATGAGAATTCACAACATCCTATAAATAAATAATTTTAATTTTAATTTAAATTTTAATTCTTAAATTCGTCTACACCTACCTGAATTAAAGGAGTAAAATCTTCAGGTAGAAGATAATTTCTAGTAGATTTGCTTAATATTTTTACAAATTTCGACGCATCATCATTACAAGTTTGTATCAGCCTTTAAATAAATAATAGAAAACAACTTAAAAAAACGAACAAAGAAAAGCAAAAAAAAAAAATTTTGCAATTTAAAGCATTGGTTAAAAATAGATCATTTTCTTCACACAGAGAGGCCTCTTTCATTTTTCAGATAACTCAATCTATAAACTCCCTTCACCTCTCATCGTCTGCCACACCTCAGTTATGACCTCCTACATCCCAATGTTGAATTCCACACACATCACTTGAAAGTTCATGCAAACATTTAAAAAAAATGACTAAAATGGAGTTGCTTCACTCAAAAAACACAAGTTCACATGACACTTTGCAATAAGCTTCGCAATCAGCAGTTTCAATAAATAGAAACTGGCTAATGCACAAAGAACTTATGAGTAAAATAGGCACTAAAGCAATCCGAAAAGAAGAAAGTTAAATACATTATAAAAGAAAATTCACCTTTTCCAATAATCCAAAAACATTTCATTTGTCACAAAGCCTTTTTTCTCTCTGCTAACGGCAATGAAGAGAGGAATTTTCCAGTAGAGTGGTAAATCACAAGCCTGAAATTGGGAAATAAATTTAAATAAAGTCCATTTCGATAAATTATGTAAAAAATGTTTTGAATAAATATTTAATTTTTATTTTTTTACTTTAGTAATGATGCCAAACTGCTCCTTGTAAGCGCAACCTCCTTCCAAATTGGAAAAAGCCGTAGCAATTTTTTGCAGGATAATTTCACTTTCCTTAGGCAAGACTGGACGTCCGTTAGGGAAATGAAAATGAGGAACTTGGGAGGTTTGGGAAGACGATTTTCTGAGCCTCTGAAGGTTACGAGCTGTGGGCGAAGAGGACACATTTTTCGATGTTTCTTTAATAGCAACAGCCTAAAAATAAATTCAAAATATTTTTTCAACATCTAAATATTTACTCTATTACTTTAAACTCAAAATAAAAACTACAAATTAAGGGTTAAACCGGTTAAAACAAAGTCATTTTAGTTTTGGAATGCAGCCAGTATTTATTATAAACATTTGAAAAATTAAATTTTTATAATTGTAAATATTTAATTGTAAATAATTACACGTAGGAGAACATCAAGTCATACAAATTGCTACCTTAATGCGATTCCCTAGAAGTAAAATGTCAGTTGTCAGTAAAAAGAGAAAAAAAAATCTTAAATGTCACGTCTGTAATCAAAATATCACTTCAAATTTCACATTTTTTTAACATCAAGTTTCCATTTTGTTATTGGATTTTCTAATTTTAAATTTCATTCGCTATTGCCCAAAATTTAATTCAAAATAATTCAAAACGTGTACTTCCAGAATGGCTTCAATCACCCAGTGGGCGGACAAGACGAAAGTCATGTCTAATTCTGGAAATGCAACGCATGCATAAATGAATGTTTGAGACACTGAAAAACCGTATTTTAACTGTGTCACACCAGATGACACACTGCATTGCATTTTAAAACCTAATTTAGTCTCAAAAATGATATCAAACCTCCCTTCAAAGTGCAATATCTGTTTGAAAATAATTTGATTACGAAAATTACTGTCAATAAAAATTTCCAGATTACTCTTTCTCACTAAATAGCTGTGCCCCACAAACTCCACCCATTCTTAATCTCTCTCGTTATGTTATTAGTTAATCCTTTGAACACCCAATTAATGTCACCCATTCATATTGACTAATTAAAATCTCATCAGCATTCTGTTGGAAATATTTCAAGGAAAAGTAAAGAACAATTTTAAATAATATTTGTAAACAAAACCATAACTTTTAAACCACACCTTAATACAAACCTCCTTTATCTGGCTCTTTAATTATCTGTGTAGGAGTTGAAATAATAATTTGGTAGTCAAATATATGTAAGGAAATATTTAAATAAAAAATTAGCTTAGTTTGATTTGAGATTTTTTAATTTCTTGATTGAAAAAAATTACAAATGCTCAAGAAATGAAGAAAAATGTAGAAAAAAAGAGTATGACCTAGATAAAAATACCATTAATCCTTGAAAGTTTAAAGAAATGAGATAAAAAATATTTTAATAGCTTAATATATTTATGATAAAAATTAAAATTAAAAAATCAAATGTTTATGTTCTCATTTTCGTATGAGTCAAACCAGGAAATATGTTCTCAAAAGGTCCAATTAACAATGCAGACTATTGTTAATGTCCATTTTATCAGTTGATTTAATTCTCACTAACACTTTGACAAAAGAAATAATTATGCATTCATCATTTGCAATTGTAATAACATCACAATTAAGCATAACTAAAAAACCCTTTAACATGTCAAATAGGGATGCTGACATGAGAGGTGATTGACCTTGACTATCTTTTATCTGATATCTACACTGTAGATATCAGATAGATTCTACACGCATCAAAACACTTTCTCTGAATTCAGTTTTGTGCAGTCTCGGTCCCAAGTTTTCACTGACATTTACATAAATATTTAATTATATTAACACATTAAATATATTAAAAGAAAAAACCTTACTAGAAAGCTTTTCTTTTCTTAATATAAGCTTTTTATTTCCAAGTGAAGCAATAAGCAATTATCATAAAGTATAATTAATCTTTGTTGGTTGCTATAATTTGATACATACTTTTAAAAATAAAAGTGAATGAAAAAAAAAACATTTAAAAGTTCCTTACCCTCAACTCCTACATCAGAAAAGATAAAAACACGGGGTTGCAAACATGTTGCACTTACTTCAGCTTAATTCTCAAAATAGACAAGTTTGTCAGTAAAATATGTCTCCTCACAACTGTTTCTCAATTCTTTTTTCGATTACAACAGTAACAAATGTCGTAAACAAAATCAGTTACCTTTTCACCACAATTCTCATTTTTTTGGTATTTAATATTAATTTTTAAGCAACAGGTGAAATATAAATAGTTTCGAAATTGTGATTTAGATTTTAATCCAATAGATATCGATTAAATGGAAATATTCAGCCTACAATTATCTGATCTCTTAATGAGCTGTTGAAACGAGGCCAATGAATGCAATTGGTAAAATGAAAGCAGGACAGTTGCTCTAAATAAAAAATAAATAAACACACGCACTTATTTAAACCAAGCATGAGATACATAAATCACGTGATTGAAATGCTCAATTCAGTTTCTTTTGAATTTTCAATTTATTTAGAATGACTTGATGTAACTCAATGATGGCCTTTTCCTGTTGTAAGTTGAGATTGCAATGCCAACTGAATGCGTTTATGGGATATAGAATCAACTGAATCATGTGACATGCTGTTACTATGACAACAACATCCAGTAGTGTGATTCAGCCGGTTAAACCAGATGTTAAAATGTGAAAAATATTTAACAAATAAAAATAATACTACGTACAATAAAAAACAAAAAACAACACTATTACTTAACTAGAAATTGGAAATTAAAATGTTTACCTGAGATTTTGTTAACCCTTCACTCGAATTAACATGTACAGCAGGATGTTTAGCAGCAAGCTTATCCTTTAAATCCCTCTCAACACTTGTCGGACATCGTTCAAAGATGAGAACCCTTTCAGCCACCGAACCCTTAGTTAAAAATGGACGTACAGGCACATGGCTACTTCCGCTAGTCGGAGATAACGACCTTTCTTTAATATGTTGCTTTTGAGTGACAGTCAATTTCGGATGAGGAATTGTTGGTTCAGGTGACGCCACTTTCCTTTGATTCATCCTTTGATGTCTGCCGTCCCTTTTCAATGCATCCACAGCTGCTTGAACCAAATTCGCCTCCATAGCCATATCTCCACTCGTGGCCGCCGACAGCAAACTGTGCGACGGCAGCCATTCCGGTCTCCATTTATCCGTAGAACTCTGAATTTGACCACTTTCAAATCGGAATTTCGTTTCTGTCACTGTTTGCCCTGTGGAACGTTGAAATCGGGTCTTAGCAAAATCGACGGGGGATAAAATATGTTGTTGGAAGTATTTGTTGTTATTGCCCAACTTGGATTCCTCCTCCTTCAACGGCGAAGACATTGGCGGCGACGCTTCACTCCCAACTCCGGAATCAATTCCACTATTGACAACAGGCAACGTCTCACTCACAGCATCAATTTCATTACTAACAGCGATCATTTTGTCCAATTCCTCTTCTAATGTGGTCTTTATCGTTTCTCCATTTTTATCATCACTTTTTACAACAACATTCAATTTCGTTTCCTTCTTCTTCACCGTCCCATTTCTCATTTTCGGTGCTGCTGGAGCCTCAATTTTCGGCGATAAATGTTTTTTCTCACTTATTTTCACCTTCCTCACACTTTTCTTCTTCGTAGACCCGCCATCGTCCTCAACTTTCTTCTTAACTTTCTCAACCCCATCAGCATCAGTCGCACTTAAAATAGTCACACTCTCTTTTTCAACCTTTTTCACCATTTCTCTATTCTCAGAAACATTTGTTTCTTTCGTGTTCGACGAACTCGACGGTCGCTTGAAACTCGGCCACGTGCAGCTGTCATATTTAACATTCGGTGAGGTAGGAGAACCGGCAGGTGGTGACGTAACCGACTTCTGCAAATCACTGTTCTGCACCGACGTTGCAGTCTCAACACCGAGTTGAACATGAGGTTTTTTAACCGCATCTAAACGAGTACCAACATCCACAACATCCCTCTTGGCCTTTGACACCTGAACAGCTTTTCCACGAGAATTCGATTGAATGGATTTCCTTTCAAACTTTTCAACCGCACTCAAGATTGACGACGCCGCGAGAGGTCTGACAGGAGATTGCGACACGGAAGACGAGGCTGGAGACCCGGCCGTCGAGACGGCGGATGAAGCTAAAGTCAACATGGATTCTTTTTGCCTCGATGCTCGATCTGCTGCGACGAATTGATTGACGAGTAGATGTAGGTCAGTTTCGAGCGCCGCAGGCGTGGTCAGCAGGTTAACCGGGTTGAATTGTAAAATAACTGGAACGCATACACCATAGTGCACGGCACGGCAGTCCACTTGGCCAAACCCCTTGGACAGTGGGTCTGGATTGAGCACAAGACAGGGCAAAGCGTCGACACAGTGCACGGTGCGGCGGCGGCGGATGTCCACAACAGCTGCTCTGTAAGGGGTCACCGAGCTCACGACGAGGCGGCAGGGGACAGCGTCTCGAGAGTGTACTCGGAGACTCATAATCCAGTGGGATGCCCCCTGCCCCTCGCTCTGTGCCTCGAGATTGACAAGAGCATTAGTTTTCAGTCAATGTTAACTTGGAATTTTTCTTGTGAAAATGTTAAAAATCAGAAAAATTAAAAAAGAAATAAATTAAAACTCACAAACCCAATTGTAATTAATTTTTTTTCCCTTCTCTATACAGGAGCTGTGTGAAATTGCTTCGATCAATGTCTGAGGAAGTCCCAGGCACTGGCGTGTGCACACGGGGGATTCTAAATGCGTCTTTCCCCATATAAGGTTCTCGCAGCTGTGTCTTGTTTTACACACTCGGGTTATAAAACCTTGGCGTGAGATCAAGGAACTTGCCAGAGTAAAACAGCTTGGTTCGGAATCAAACACAGCGACATCTTCGGTTTGTATAAATCGATACGTATCAAAACATTGATTCTTGATTTAAAAATAAATTATTTTCAAAAGATAAACAGAAACAGTGAATGGAAACGCACTTTACAGGAAGGATGAATACACACAACAGCTGCACTGCCTTCCATTTGAACCTAGCACCTTATCCTGCCAGCTGCTTAGTGCCAAATTCGGTCAGAGCCGAGGTTGGGCCGCTCCCCAATCGAAGGCAGCGTTCCCGTTGTGCCTTCTTTTTCACTACAACCTGACCTACCTCTCTCGAAAAATAGGATGGTTGCGAAAATGGGGTGGACTGTTGTGCATGAGGATATAGCGAGGAGTATAGTTCCTAGCCTAGATGCCCCATAGTCGATTGAATGAGCTGACTGTGACACATATACAGTAGCTGTAGTGTAGTTTTCATGTAATGTGCGATGAGTGGTCGGTTTTTCCCGCCATAACCCCATGTGATCCGTTCCAAATGACCTTGCTCAAGGCCTGAAATTGTAAGAGAGATTATAGATGACGACGTAGAAATGGGTGGAGCTTAGTTGTTTTGCTTGTCAGCCATGTTAGTTCCACATGTTTATATTGAATGAGTTTCTGCAGTGAAAAAATGCACTTTCAAGTATCAGAAAATTATTTTTTTGCGAATCAGATAGTATTTGTTTTGTTCTAATTATTTTTTTGATTAAATTAAAGGTAGTGGCATAGTATGTAAAATTGATAAGTAGTGTAACAACTAGTTTCTATTGTTTGGCCTAGTGAGGGCGCCACCGTTGTTGTGTGGTCATTTAAAACAGTTGAAGTATTAAGTATTTATTATTTTTTATAATTTTTTGAAATGAATTTCTAGTTTTCTTATTTTTATGCCATTTGTTGCTTTTAAAAATAATCATGGTTTTCTGTATTAAACAGGAAATGAATGATAATTTAAGTAAATGATAATTGTAATCAGTTTTTAATCAGTTTTTGTGTACATTAATTTATTAATTTTGTCATTTTTACCAATTTTTAGCTTTAAAAGTAGTAATATTTTCCTTTATTAATTCTCTAGTTTTGAAAAAAATTCTATATTGTGTATAGTATAAAACAAATTTAAGAATAAAATTTACAGCATGAGCCTGACAGCACCAATCACCTTGTACATATTTATCTCATCAATATCATCTAAAATATCAAAAAAAGAATCTATATGGAATTGAGAATTTTTTAATAAGATTTTGTTAATACTTTTTTCAATTTTTAAAAAGATTTTTAGAAATGATTCAGATGAATACTGCAAAAAATAATCAAAATCTCTAAGTTTTATAAGTAATTGATGATTGGTTACATTATCTGGAGAAACAGAAATTGTATTTATACAGTTCGCTTGTGGCACGCGATCGAGCGCATAATAGACAAAGAAAAGCCTTCACGTTTACGTAATCTTGCGTTTGGATCCGATAATATCAATACAATACGGTAACTGGATTTTATAATTCACGCTATATTTAATTTCAATCATGACACGCATTTAATTGCGGTAATTTTATTTTATTTTTTCATTTACATGAAGAAAAACAAAATAAAATCTTTGAAATTAGCTGTGATCCGATCAAAAGTCCAATTTTATTCATCTGATCCGAACGCAAGCTTACATTTACATCACTTAATATCAACGTTAACTTACCCATTAATTATAACAGTCTGTTTATACTACAAGCAAAATGAAGGCACAAAACAAAACGACAACAATTTACACGTTCTCATTAAATCAAATCCTTCAAATTCATCATTCAGGGGCGACTTTATATAGTAAACTTTAACAAATACTTACACTGAATTAGGATCCCATGCATTCTCTGATTAAGCATTTCCTTTGCTTTCAGTAATTCTTCTTCATACTGCGCTTTTTCGCTCATTAATCGCCGTACGTGAC
>JAQFZN010002524.1:0-11161 GCA_034687075.1 Geophilus carpophagus | reverse complement strand
GGTTGGGTTTTTGAAATCCCCTTCCATTTTGTGAAAATGTGTATGTTTTATTTAATTTTGGTTTTGAAATCCCCTTCTCTTTTGGTTTTTATATACACAATGTACACAATTGAATTAGTACAATCCACTTCCAAAAAGATTCGGCCACCTTCTATATTTTATGGTTTGTAAATTTAAAAATTATTTATTAAAATGAAAAACACAATTTTGATTAATTTTGTTATAATATTGTGACCGCTTATCGTACCATCGACACAACGAGGGTTACGGGGAATAAAGAGAAGTCCTAGAACTAGGAGTTCTTGCCCAATTAGGGCCTTTCCCTAATTGGACACCTCTTTTTAGATGCGACACCAGGAAACAGGTCTCAGTCTGATCTTGCCCTACACCAGTAAGAGACACCTTCTGAGTTCCCTCCCGGAACAACAGATAGACCTTTCTCGGGCAGACAGCCTCTCTTCTCGGTTGCAGGCCTGTCAGAACCTCTCAACAGTCCCTACTTTTGAGGACACATGAGCGAAGATCCAACCCCTGCATTATGCAGGGCTAGGCCAGAAACAGGTTAACTGCACAGTGAGCACGGTTGTGAACACAGTGTGACGTCGATCTGTCAGCGGCATGTTAAGGACTGACTGGAGTCACGGGAGTGGGTGTGTGACCAATAAAAGCGTTATTGTTCAAACTCATTTGTGACTTTGTGTCAATCATTTATTATGCTCCGTCCCCCTCGCCTCCCCATCCCCCTCGCCTCTCCATCATGCCCAAACCTGATGATCATGTGAGTGACGGTCATAATATTCTTAAAGATAAGGTTTTTTGCTTTCAGGATCACTATTTACTTTTAAAATTTGATGAAAAACTAATAGTTTTATTTAGATTTTAACTGAAGCAACTAATTTTAAAATAGTTCGACCACTGTTTTTTAGTGTCGAAATGGTTCGGCCGTTATGCTTTCTCATTAATATTTTTGTGATTCAGGTTGTTAAATATTATTTGAAAATACAATAGTTTTCTGAACTATTTAGAAATGAAATAGTTATTTGAATTATTTATTTTATTTTTGAAAAAAAATTTTTGGTAGTGGGTTGTATTGTATGGGAGAAACAAGACTGAAGAAGAAAAGTACTTAACATTAAAGTTAATATTGTTCTGAATTTTAATTTAACTTTTACGGTTTGATTTCATTTATTATACCTTTTACCTGAACAATTTCTGTAAGTTTTTCTTATTTTTCGTTATTACATTCTATTTCTGGTGTCTACGGTTTGTTTGTCATCTTTTTCAATTCTGTTTTCAGTTTTTTGCATGTTACAGTCTTTGGGTTTGTATTTTTCTGTTTAATTTTTTCCTTCTACATTTTCCTGTTTTTTGTATAAGATTTTTAAAGATTATTCTATACTTTTTATTATATTTTCAACTCTTGTTGTATTTCAACAACCTCTCATTCTGTTTGTTTTTTCTTCATCGCTCAACGAATACATTTTTAATTTTTTTTTGTTTGTTTTGAATTTCTGCTTCACTGTGTTTCTCGTTATCATTTCTATTTTTTGTATCATTTTTATCACTTTCTGTTTGTATTTTTATTATTTGTTTACTCTTTTTTTTTAAAATGTTTTGATATATAAATAATTTGTCTGTTAAGAAATTAGTAAATTAGAAATAAACATAATTTCCAGTTTATATTAAGGGAATATATATTTTCTTATTAAACATTTAGTGGCTGTGTGGCGCAATGGATAACGCGTCTGACTTCGGATCAGAAGATTCCAGGTTCGAATCCTGGCACAGTCGGTTTTCTAATTTATTTTTAATTGAAATAATTATTTTTAATTCGCAATTTTTAATTTAAAGAAAAACTAAATATTATACAACTTTCACAAGCAAACTTAATATTTTCTAACACTTTAATTTTCAACATTATAAACAATTTCACAATTCAAATAAAACTAAAATTTAATGTTCTACTTAAATTTAATTTTTAAAACCTATTTCATTATAACAAAATGCAAAAAAAATTTTAAATATTCCGCCATTACCTCACTACTTCACTCCAAACCTCGCCAACAGATGTCACAAACTACCAACATCCGCTCTTTTATTCCATCACCGCTCGTGATACTCCTACTGACTCGTATGGGCGTTGTCTGCTCACATCACTTGAGCACTGCAGTCGAGTTCGAGTGTAAAACTCTCTGATACCTGCTCCGATTTAATTCTACCCTAACAAGAAAAACACCGTTGAAAATGGCATCAGCAGAATGTTGCAAACGAGCGAGCATGAAGATCATTCAGATCGTAAGTATAACATAATAACCATTCGAAAAAATTGGGTGTGGTCCAAATCACTTGTTTTTAAATTACTATACCTGTGGGGCAGCGAAATTCGACGAACAGGTTGCACATTAAAAATAGTAAGTACAATTTGGGGCTTATAAATGTTTAATTTTTTTGGTATCTGTCCAATTTATGATTGATATAAATCTCTAGAGTGACATTAAGTTTAACATTTAACGTGTCTTCGTCACCTTTGTACTTGAATAACAGATTTTGTTGTTCATTTGATATCATGACATTTGAATTCAGGGTTGGGTGGTGGCGCGTGTGTTGGAGTCATTGATGATGAATGATTGTGTTCCATGCACTTGAACCTTGTTTTAACAAAGATGCTATTGTAATAAAATAAATTGAAGATGTTGTAAAGAGGTTAGGTGATGGTTAATTTGATAGGATAAATATTAAATGATATTATATGTGTATATTAAGGTGTGATGTAAATATTTTATTCATAAACATTGAAAAATTGAGTCAGTGTTGTGGGTAAAAATAAACTTTTATTTAGGTAATAAAAAGTGTATTTATATGGATTTTTTGTTTTAAGTTTATTTCTGCTTGTTTATTTTTTATTTTGCAGTTAAGAGTGAAATTATTATTATTTTTTTGTTTTAATTGTTTTGGTTAAGTGGTTTTGTTAATTAGGAATTTAAGTGAGAATTTTTTGGTAAAAAGTTTGCTTTTGGATTTAATTTATTTAGTTCTTGTTTGTACTATGAACTTGACTTTGATTATTGCAAAATTTATTTATTTGATTTAAATTTAAGTTTAGTAAGTGAAATTTAATATATATATATATTATATGAATGAAACTAAAGGTCAATGAAATGCAAAGGGTTACTATAGCAACCAAGCCCAACATATGATATCATCAAGAGGGAGTTGGGTTTTTAAATTATTTAGTATTTTATTTTTAAATTAAAAAATGCGATTTAAAAAACGGTTCAGTATAAAACAGTCGTTTTCGAAGAAAGATTTTTTTATAAAGTTGTTATTTTCTATACTTTTATGTTGTGCTGCTTTACTTGACATCATTTTTGAATAGAATTAAAGTTACATCATCGTTTGACCTTTTATTCGATACATTTTATGTGGAAATAATTAAGTTTGGTGTTATATACAATTGTCAGAGTAAAACGTTGATATTGAGGAGTCATGACAATATTATGTGATGGAAACAGATAAAAAGAAATAAAGAATAAAAGCCCTTGCTTATACGACATTGATTCGCGAGTTTGTTTTATAAAAATTAGATTTGTTGTGCAGCTGTCAGCTGTTAAATCGAAAAGGATGTGTCTATTGTGTGTGATGTCATTTGTATACATTTTGCAGATGGTTATTCAATATGGAATAAGTGGAATTAAGTAAATAGATGTTAATAATTTTGCAAAAAGAAAATAAATAATTTTTTTGATGTTTTAAAGAAGTTAAATAAAAATAAAACAATTAAGTTAAGTTTTTATTTCTTTTATTTTTTTAATGAAAATGGGTGTGTCTTATTTAGATATCTCTAGATACAAGCATCATTTCACCTTTCTAGATGTAGATCAATCTTAATAAAGTCGGTCACTTCACAGAAAAAATGAAGTTAAAAACAAAACAAAAAATAGAAAATTAAGATTTAAAATTCTGAAAAAATAAATTTTTGTAGCAAAAATACTCTTTTTAAAAACAGTAATTATTTTTATTTATTTTTTTAATTTTTATCTTTTTTCCAACCTAAATGAACCGTGTTAAGTGTCAGTCACGTTGCTTATAAAATTAACACTTTTAAACTGCCTTTTTAGAAAGTACCACTTTTCATGCCTAATTTCCTGCTTTAAGTAGCCATGAGTAACTAATCAGGTCATTTCCGGAATCGCAAACTGGATGCATGAAATCATCCATAACCATAAAATAAATAAATAAAGTAAAAACAAGTTTAAAAAAATTACTGAAAATAAATCAAAACTTGAAAATTTCTTTGTATTTTTGCAATGCAGTAAATATAAAACTGTCAATATTTATATCAGTCTAATATTATTACTTCTAATTGAATATTTAACTCATTTTATTTCCAGGCACTTAACGTGATTTGCATCGCTTTGATATTCAAATATAACTGCGTTCCTACCATCGGTCCTACCATTACAAATTTATCGTATGACTATACTCGTACCTACTTCGTAGTGGCAGTTGCTGGTGGCTTTTTTGTCATTAGTACTCTTACACTATTGGCATACGCTATTGAAGGAATGAGCAAAGCACCTGTTTTAGTAAGTATTTTTTTAAAGTTTCTTTAGGTAAATATTAATTAATTATTTTTTTTTAATAAATTGTTTAGGAAACGCTTTTTATGGTTGTTGGTGCTGCTGTGAGTCTTACTGCTGGTGGCTTAATTACTGACTATTTCGTTAATCATTACAAAAGTGAGGGAGAAATCAGAAATGCTGGAATATCTTTTGGAGTAAGTATTATAATTATCATAATTTATTTCAAAAAAGAGATGATGACGAATTATCAGTTCAAATTATCTTTATATACACTTCAAGCTGGATTTATTACCAGTATCTGTTTACTGTCACTAGCTACATTCCTAAATTGTCGTTTTAATCGTTTTACCAGTTTCAGTTTAAGCAAGATGTCACTTTCTTTAAAAGTTTGTCAGTTTAGGTTAGGTTTGACCAACTCCAAGTCATCAAACACGGCATGAAAATAACTACTTCAATAACTACTCTGTGTTCTGCAGCACGAACGTGGAATAAAATTTTCAATTGACTGCTAATCGGGTCTACTCCATGCCTTGTCTGTGTCATGAAATGTGGCATAAAAATAACCAGGGGTGCAGAAGGGACACTGGGCAGCAGCATTCAGGGTTGGAAAAGAAAAATCTTTTACTCTTGGCATGGTCCGGAAAACAATATAAAACTTTTCCATTGATCATGATTAGTTGTGTGAATTGTAGTGATGTCAATTGTTTCAGTTCTCAAAATTTTCTGATTAACCTTCCAAGTACCATGGGGCTGACAAATGTCACAAGCAGTAGTTGGATATAGGAAAACTTTTTAAATAATTTTTAGGTAAACCTGGAATTTTTCAAGTTTGTAGAAATAGATGAAACGCGTGTTATACTTAAATTTCAGAGTAATAACAAATTTAAAAAAAAAGTTATTTAGAATGCAAATTTTTTGTCCCTGACTGTTTACAGCGTAAGCAGAATCAGGCTTTCCTGCATAGGACACTTCTAAGAAGTTGTGCCCTAGTGACAGATTTGGGTAAATTCTTAAATTTTGTCTATCGAAATTTAAGAATTTTATGACTATTTTTTAAAATAATGTATCATATATCGAACCATTATAATTTATTTTGTATAATATTAATGTATATAATAATATATTTTAATATATTATTATTATTATTATTATTATTATTATTAATATAAAACATGGAATTTATAGAATGTTTAAATTTTGTATGCCACCTGGCAGAAAATATGCACAACAAACTACAACACTCTTATATATAGCTTTATACATTATCAGCACTTCAGCAGGAGGTATAGTCCTTGGAGGGTTAAAGGATGAAATTAATAGATAAGATTTAGTAGGGAAAATATCTTTATTTAAAAAATCAAGCAAGAAATAAAGATTTTACATAATTAATAGTTTTAGTAAAATTGCAACTAGTAAATATTTTTTTTCTTATTAAATAATCAATTTTTTGAATTATCTCGATGTAGCACCCAAGACCATTCACATACATACAGAAAAAAAATTTTTTGACAAATATTTCATCAAAGAGTTAGAAATATGTTTTCCCATAGGTTAACATGGGAAGACATTAGCGCCATCTAGTGTATTTTTTGGGTTCTAACCAGGTGTTACAATCACTCTTAAACAGCTAAAACGACTAAAACATAATTATATTTTATTATTTCATTTTATCGAAAATCCTAACAAATTTAAAACTGAGATGTAAATAGAGTTAAAATGGTTAAAACGAAATTGTTTTAGTTTCGGAATGTAGCTTAAAAACAAATGATAAATTATAAATTATTTAACGATCAACTTACATAATTATAATTGCAGATAAATAAAATTAAACGTTTGAAAATAAACATAAACAAATATGTGAATTAAATCAGCCCTAATTAAATCATATACGTGATCCATAGCTGTAAGGCATAGTTCATCTATCTGACACTGTCATGGATTATACCTTAAAAGGAATTGAGAATATCGAGTATAACTGATTAATTTCATTTCCTGATTAGAATTGATATAAAAAAATCATCAAGAAAATTTCCTTTTTAAAATAAACATTAATCAATTAATTAATTTGTCTATTTATTTACAGAGTTTACAACTTCTGAATGGCGTAGCTTATTTGATCGACGCATTCTTCGTGTTTAAGAAATAAGAAGATAACCGTGACATTGCCGTAAAATCTAACTTCATATTCCAAGTACCTTGAACGCATATTTCGCTCATAAAAAGGCTCATTAACGTCATTGTAAAATACTCGCTATTGTCTAAAAACAGATTAAATGAAAAATAGTAATTTGATGTTTGATGTGTGAGCCTTAGTGGACTGTAATCATCAGCAAAATTATCACAAAATTATATATAGCTGCATATTGTATAATCATTTTCCATTTTCATCTAACTGCACAAACCAATACTGTAACAAACAGTCAAAGTAAATGCAAATATCTTGTAAATTGTTACTATTAATTTTCCTAATGTTTTTTCTATTTTTTTTATTGCTATTAATTGTATAATCTAAGTTTGCATTTTCTTAATCACAATAATAATAATTTACTAATCTGATCATGAGATTTTACTTAATTTCTGTCATTGGTTGTCAGGCTGTATAGAAATAAAAAATGCTCACGTTGTATCACAAACAATAGATCTCTATTTTTATTTATTATCTCATTCACGTGAACTAAGATTATTATTTTATCAATAATGCACCGCGTGAGAAATATTATTCAGTTTATTCAATATCGACAAAATGCCAATTCAGCCTATTTACCAACACTTTCCTAAGTCAAATATAGAAACCTTTGCTAGGGTTAAAAATGGGCACAAAAATCAATACCTGATACAATACGGACCAAAAGTAGTACAAATTGTAAGTTTGACGTTTTAAATGAATATTGTAGATAATTAATGATTTTTTTTTAATCAAACACAGATTGTCGGAGTTATTTGTTTTGGTTTAATGTTAGGATATGGTTGCGTGCCAGTTACTTACACTTCCCATATAACTGGGCTCTTTACACGTAGTTTATTCGCTACTGGTTCTTTTACTGATACTATTGCATCTGTTGGATTCGCTTCGGCAGCTTTAATTACGAGTTTATTCTGTTTAGTGACAGGTTTTGCACCAGCACCATTAAAGGTATTTATTGGAAGATTGAAAGATTTAATTGTAATAATAAATAACATTTATAAAATCATTTATTAATTTTTGTTTGTTTAGGATCTTATTATGTTAAGTAGTTGTATTATTTTTAGTCTTATTTCTGGAGGTATTTTTTTATAACATTTTATTGAGGTGTCACCAATTGTTGGTGAAACGTTTAAAAATGTGGGAATTGCAGTTGGAGTAAGTGTTTATTTTATTTATTTATTCTTCTGGGTATTGTTTGTGTATGAATTATTTATGTCTTTGTTTTTTCAGGCGTTACAAATTGTCAATGGATTAATATACAGTGTTGATTGTTTTTTTACATTTAAAACACTTAAGAAAAATTAAATAACATTTTTTATTATTTTTTTTTTGATGTTGTGTAAATAGAAAAAAGTCTAGCTACATTTTCGAACTAATAAAACCTTCGTTTTAATCGTTTAGTCTAGTTTTAACTTTTCTAACTCTTGATTTGGAGTGTTAAGTTGTTCCGGTTTATATTTCAGATCGACAAGAACTGTTTCGTATAAAATATTTGGTACTGAAATAAGGACTTCAAACTAAAATAGTTATCTGAATGTATGAAATGAGAACAAAAAATGATAACAAAAAGCAATTTTCTTTAATATTTTTGGAGTAAATACAAAAAAACAAATAGCAGTGTAGAAATAATGTAATTTTATATTAATAAATTATCCTGAAAGTATATTTGAAAACTTTTCAATTTATAAACGTAATAAAATAACTTATAATAATGTTTATCAAGTCAATACCTATAGTACATTGAACTTTGCACGATTCTCCTATTGATTGTATTGGAAGACAAAAAAATGTAATTTCGCTGTCATGTCATTTCAAGTATTACAACCCTAGCACTCATCTAACGGATGAAAACCAATTACGTTTCACTTATATTGATCAATAATGGCAATCTATTTATCAAAGAAAAAAGTTACAAATAGCAAATGTAAGTTAAAAAATTATTTTGTAAATTTATACTTTTAATTATTTCAGCTTCAGCTCAACTTTTCATATTTATTAGCGACAAAAGCAGATTTTTTTCTAATTTTCTCTTAACTAACAAGTTTACAGAGTGAATTTCTAAGTTAATATATTTTTAATTAATCACAAGCTCACTAAATAACTAAAACTTAATCTCACCTTATCTAACCTGTTATCAAAGTCACACCTCACTATTATTGTTCAAATAACATTTCTGATTTAAACATGGCAACTTTTTGTGAAAATGTATTTAAATTCGGGACAAAAAGCTTGGAAATTGTAAGTCAATCACACACATTTTAATTTTAATTAATTTTAATTAATGAATCAGATAATATTGGCTTCCTTTTATTAGATCCTTGGTGTAATATGCTTTGGTTTACTTCTCGGTTATGGCTGCTTACCTTATTCTCGTGAAGAATTCCTTGTAAAGAATAAATTAACAGCGTTTACTCCAGCAATTTTCGCTATTGCGTTTGCAGGAACCACCATTTTTACAACTTTTATGTTGTTTATTACAATTTGTATACAAACACCAAGAAAAGTGAGTTAGCAGTATAAATTATGTTGATTTATCTGATATTTGATCGCATTGATAATTTTTATTCTTTATTTTATTTGCAGGAATTTGTGATGTTATTCTGTTGTACTTTATTTAGTATTTTCTCTGGGGCCTTGTTCTTGAATACTTATGTCCATATCAAAAATGATTCGGATGTTGTATCTGCAGGAATCGGAGTTGGGGTGAGTTTGTTGAATTTATAAATTGACAAAAGGTTGATAAAATCATTTTTTGCTGTGTTGAGCAGTGACTAATAATGTAAATTAAATTGATATTTTATGCATGAAGTAGAAAGATCAATTTAATTTACATTTTTAGTACAATAAAACATTTGTTCCCAACAAGAATGGAACCAGAAGTTGCAAACTAATAATTACTTTTGTACTTTTTGTATAAATCAACAGATTTCTGATTTGAAAATTTATATTTTTAGGTGTTACAACTTTTGAATGCGATTGTGTATGCTGTTGATGCAACATTTACATTTAGAAGTCGATAAGTTTTATTTAATTAATATTGAAAGATGCACGAAAAATTTATTATTTTTTAATATGACAAAATTACAATATTTGTTTAATAAAATTGGCAAAAGAAAGTCGATATTTTATTTTCAGGGTATGTAATTTATTTAATAATCTCTTTTTTCTTGTAGCAAATGACAATAAAAATGAATTATTGATTTTGCTCATTCAAGTTCATTACCCTTGCTTATTGATTGACCTTCCATAAACTTATTTACACGCAAATACACTAGGAAGTGAGTAGTATTTGTATTTGACTTTCTCATGCAATGAATGAAATTTGTTAGCATAATTAACATTGATTGACAAACTAAGGAAAATATTTTAAATTATTAAATAAAGGATAAAATGAATGTAAAAACTTTCAAGTTTTATTAATAGAGTTCGCAACAATTCAATTTAAAATAAAACTTATTGTAAAACAACTCACTGGAAATATTTTGCTTTTTGTGATTCATTCTGACTCATATCCGTGATTCATGGAACAATTAATACAATAATACATTAAATACATAACTTATTAATACATTTTCTGTTTTAAATTGTTATTAACTGGTTCATTAACACGTAAAATCTGTTGAAATTGATCTTTCAAGTTCATTAAATCTGAAATAATCATCACAGTTATATGTCGCCATCTAGAGTCTCAATTACAAATTAATGCAATGATAATGACATCACTATGTTTAGGCTTACAAACAACATGTTTGGGGTATCAGCATTAGGCATTTTGTCAGTTGAATCTAATCTAAATTACATTTTATAATAAACAGCTGTTTCTCATATCTTAATTTATGTGACATTTGTTTTATTTTATTTTTTCTTAAAAAATGACTATATAAAGAATACAGCAATAAGGATTATGGTGTTTGTACATGCATCTTCTTACCACCGCTCAATATGAAGTTTCTTACGTTAGTTTTGATGTTTTTAGGTCTTTTGGGTTTGGTTTACACTCGAGTCATCGGTACTGGTAAGTTATAATTAGATATAAAGTTTGTAAACTAATTTTTTTTAATATTTCAAGGTGGCGGAATCAGTTTAGGCCGAATTCCATGTGGTGATTACTGGGACAATTGTGTAGTTGATTGTCCATCTGGAATGGGACGTTGCAATAGACTCACTTGGACATGCGACTGTTAAAATTGACAAATTGCAGCAAATGTTTTACCATTTATAGATTTAGTAATGATTTAAAATGTTTATTATTACTGTGAAATTATTGGAAATTAAATTAAACTAAAAAAGTTAATAAATTTTTTTTTTATTACTATTTAGGGGCCGTCCATAAATGACGTCACGCTCTAAGGGGAGGGGAGGGGAGTCAGGATTTTGTGACAATATGTGACAA